>DWJZ01003060.1:0-17885 GCA_018249125.1 Asbolis capucinus
TTATAATAAAATCAATAACTTGTTAGTTTACTTAGTTTTTGATTTTCTAAGAACTTTCAGTTTGACCCTCGTATAAATTATTAATTAACTTTAATTATCATATTCTAGTCACTGTGAGGTCATGTATAATATTTTAAATTCATATCCTATTAATATTTAATGGCAATAATTTCAGGACAAAATTCGTGGTGAATTTAGATTCCTACAATTTCCGGGATATTTGTCTATACTAATATTATAAAGAAGAAAATAATAATTGTATGCTTGTTTTAGGCGAAATAGGCTCCGAAACTACTTCACCGAGTTGAAAAATTCTTTTACTAATAGAATCCTACATTATCACTGATGGACATAGGTTATAAAACATTTTCATAAACGTTAGAGGTCCGTATAAAAACTTCGATAATGTAACCCAACGTGTAACAAAAATCCTTATATCACATACGCTGCCGAACTGATTGAAAAAGTGATGTACCACAGTTTTATAGAGGACATCAATATCTATACATCGTATGTGTATTTTTTTCTTTTCTATTTTCTAGTAACTGGTTCTTCTGAAATAACGAAGGCAGTTTCTAGTGTTAGTAAAAATTGCTACGATGTATAAAATTTATACGAGTAAAATCGGATCTGAGGTAGAATATATCATGAGAAAAAATATAAGTACTACGTTTTATCGCGGAAAGAGGCTTGAAGGGGTTACTATGGGGCAAGGGTGAGCAACTTTTTGAATTAAAGGGCTAGTTTAAAATTTGATTTTTGCTACAGGGTTGCACATAATATTAGCATTATGTATACTTAATCAAATTTACTTAACGTTTTAGAGTTACTATGTAAAGTTTTTATATATTTGCAAAATTTTTGTATCATAATATTTTTTTATATTGTGTTATTCTGTGTTTTGACACAGTGTCTGGGACCTTCTAAGCATAAAAAATAAAATTTAAAAATGCTTAACGGGCTGCATGCGGCCCGCGGGCCTCGGGTTGCTCAACCCTATAGGGGATGAAAGTTTCTATAAAATTCGTGTCGAAGACATAACTATCGAAGATAAATTTTATATGTTTGTACAATTTTTTTTTTATATTTTGCTGCTTGGTGAAAAATAAATATTCGATCAAGGGTTTTTTAAATTAGTGTCTGTGCGTATTCCACGCGGACGTAGCAAGAAAAAACTATTTTACCATAACTTTATAATAATTTAAGCCTATTAGAATTTCATATAACAATATAAACGAGTCTACTTAGTTACCGCGCAACTCGCCCTGACGGACTTATGTTTGAGTTATATTTGGAGGGCGCAAAGCTTCTTAAACGAGGGAGCCGGCTAAGTGTTTTAGAGACGGAGCTCTAAGACTTCTCAAGTCGAATCAGTCATTATTATTCCGGGAAACGTTGCTTGTACACCTGCGCACGTTACCTACAAATAACCACGTAAACCTGACAAATGTACCACATTCATATTGGCCGTGGAGGTGTTAGCGGCCGAAAAATAAATGGCAGTGGGAAAAGTTGAACGTTGTGTATAATTTTTGAGTATGAGTTTTTTTAATGTTATAGGAAACAGTTCTAGGTTTAACGGTTGAAGTTCTAGGGTTAATAGTTCTCATTGAACATTGTAGGGTTAATAGTTCTTATTGAACGGTCGGTAGGGTTAACAGTTATCATTGAATATTGTAGGGTTAATAGTTCTTATTAAATGTTCTTGGGGTAACAGTTTTCACTGGACACTTTAGGGTTAATCGTTTTTATTGAAGTTCTAGGGTTAATAGTTACATTGTAGCGTTAATAGTTCCTATTGAATGTTCGGAAGGGTTAACAGTTCTCATTGAACATTGTAGGGTTAATAGTTCTTATTGAATGTTCGGTGGGGTTAACAATTCTCATTGACCATTGTAGGGTTAATAGTTCTTGTCGAATGTTCTAGGGTAAATAGTTCTCATTGAACTTTGTAGGGTTAATAGTTTTCATTGAAGATGAAGGGTTATTAGTTCGTATAAAATATTCTAAGGTAATCATTTCTCATTCAATATTTAATTTCTTTGTTTAACATTTTAGTGTTAAAAAGTTGTATAGAATCCAAATTTAAACAACTATGGTCGTATTGAAAATATGAATTAACTTTTTTTAGGGTTAAGTTCTTACTAAACATTTCTTATTTTAATATTTTAGCGTTAATAAATAGATATATTACTAAATTAATTGTCTTCAACATCGACACACATAACCCTACATTATTATTTTAACACCTATGTTATATTAAACGAATACCCACGCGGATCCGCAATATTTTATATGCATATTGGTATAATTATATATAGATCGTGAGTACCCGTTTGCATTTAAAATGTTCAGGTCGATGTAGTGCGTCCGAGGTACGCCGTTATTTTCGCACTTGGATGAAATTTTTGTTATATAGTTAATAGGTAAAGCTTTCATAGCCCTGCGTCTTGTTTCGATTGCAAGCGATCGAAAAAGTTAAGCAACAGCAAGCGCGGTCGGTAGGAGGATGGGTGACCGCTAGTAGCAAACATTTTATGAATCGTTCCGTGCTTCGGAGGCCAACTAAAGCAATTGGTCCCGGTTGTTGTTAGATAGCAATCGTTAAGTCATGTCGGAGGCCTTCAGTCGGCATAAAAATTTTGGTTTTGGTTGCCCACTAACCTCTCTGCAACCCGCATTGGAGCGGCGTGGTGGAGTAGTCTCTAGACCTTCTCAGTATGAGTGTCTCATCCGTGCTCAGTAGGGGGCCATCGATGGGTTGAACCCAGTCAGTTAAAAAAAGACTGAGTTTATAAGGGTTCCAAATTCACCTCGGAATCCTAAACCAACACACGTTGCATTAAAAATGCATACAAATGCTCTATTTCCATAGAGATTGAAGCGTTCTACAACGCTTGATTAAAGCTCTACGCCGTAAGGTGAAGCTTTTCATAAAAGCCCATCTGTAACTGTTTGCCAACAGTCAAGTGTACTGTAATAGCTTTTGCGTTCCGGTGTGAAAGGTGTCGAGTGTGGAGTCAGCTTTAGCAGGAGGATATAAGTTTGTACGACCATTCATAATATAAATATACAGCTGGTTTATTATTTGTATGTTCGTTTTATATATCCTTGTTTCTGTTGGGTAATTTGTGCACAGATTAATGTGACACTTAATTGATAAAGTGCTTACTAGATGGCGGTGTTTTTAATTGACTTCAAAGAAGGAGATTTTTAATATGGTTTTTATTTATTTATGTTAAAAAGTTAAAAAACAAAAGCATTAAATGTTATCATGTATAGAATACGAAGACAGCAGAAATATCTTTATTAATATTATAATGCTGAAGAGTTTGTTTGTTTGAACGCGCTAATCTCAGGAACTACTGGGCTGATTTGAAAAAATATTACAGTGTTAGATAGCCCATTTAACGAAGTACATTCGTATCATCACGCTAAGACCAATTTTTCAAAATCGGGGGATTTTTTTCCTATTGAGAGCTTGAGCTGCGTGTGCTGTGTAAGCGGTTAAAGTTTTGCAAAAATCAGTCAGCGTTAGCCCAAAGTATTAATTCCATGCGGATGAAGTCGCAAGCGGAAGCAACTTGTCTTATAAGCATCGAATTTAGTTATGAACCATTAAAAAACGAAACACCCAGAGTTATTTACTTAACCATCAGGTTTGTTAGTAAATAAATGAGAGAAATAAAGAATGCTTACTTAGCCGAAGTGTGGTAAGTTATTAATGGCGTTATCACATAGCGGCTTAACACTTTAAGTGCCGACCGCACTGGTCGTAACTTTCCTAAATTATGCACCTTGCTCGACAAATTACTGTCGCTTCGAATTAACACATTCCAAGCATTATCTTAGACAGTGACGAACAGCCATACAAACTCACCCCTATTTTAAATCTTTCAAGCCTTTTTGTAAGATAAAAAGAAGGCTAGGTTTTTTCTCCTATTCCATTTCTGTTCTAATTTTAGTCAAAATCAGTTCATTAGTTTAGGCGTGAATTGGTAACATAGACAGAGTTACTTTAGCAAAGTATTAGTAAGGTTAATCAATATCGATTTTAGTAATTAAACTTTAAAAATTATGTTCTGTGTTAGTTACCTAACCATCAAGTCTGTCAGTGAATAAGTAAGAAGGTTAGCCGAAGTGTGGTATGTTATTAATGGCGCTATCACATAGCGGCTCAACACTTTAAGTGCGGTCGGATCTGGTCGTAACTTCCCTAAATTATGCACCTTGCTCGACAAATTACTGTCGTTTCGAGTTAAACGATGTCCCGAGCTTATGTAGGACCTACTTACTACAGGCTTGGGTTTTAAACAAAGGTACGTAATTAGTTCATTATTCTCGCACTCACCTGTTTTAAGGGCTTGATAGGTTGTCAAACGTTTCATGTTGGAGTGACGGGAGATTAACTCTGAAGTGCCTAGTTTAATTTAGATTTGAAAGACGTTATTTTACTCGAGTGAATTAATGTGCTCATTATGTTTTCTTTTAATTTAAGTATAAGTAACACGTGTGTTTTTAATTGACTTCAAAAAGACAGATGAACTATAAGTAATGTATATTTTCGGTCAAAGTACAGCAATCACCCGACGAACCAACCACAGGATGCTACGGCACGAGTACAGTCCATCCGACCAATGATAGTTGTGCTCATGATTCGTGTCGGCTATGATATAAATGATCCTCATCTCAAGTTAACACACAGCAAAAAGGTGGATGACCGCGTGTTTAAAATTTAAGTCAAAATTAGTGCTTGTCTTGTTGCCAGTATCAAAATACTTGGGGTTTCTATTTTTATAATAAAAACACTTTTTCTTCTCCATGATTTAGTCTTCTTTTTTCCAATGTCTGTGTCAGTTCCTGGTGTCTGCAATATGTTGTTGTCATTATTCCGATTGTTACAACCATAATTGCTTCCCATTTCTTTAATTTTCTTCACGCTTTTCGATATTGCTACAAGACCTTTTTCGCTGGCAACGCGTTGTTGATGTCCTTGTCTGATGTTGCGTTCACCGAGGTGTCCTGTCTGCTCATATGCCTGTAAAATACGTTTTGTTCTTATAACAAATCCTATTTTAATGTCTGTATAAAGTCACGTTTTGAATATAGTTTTATGCATAGCAATATTCGGGAGCGGGTCTTCGCCAAGTTGTCTTCAATACGCTGTTATATTCGAATCTCGATTTTCATCGTATTGCATATTATGGTAGTCTTACTATCGATAGTTAACGTATCGATAGTTGGTTTCGTTGTTTATCTCTTTTTCTCCTAGTTCTTCAGTCATTCTCCTTCCCATTATTCTGCAATCCTGAAGTGTTATGTTATATCTTTGGTCACTAGGTGTCGTTAGCTGTCGTTAGCATTCCGGTCGCTTCAGTGTGAAACCTTTTGCCTTAATTCTTTCTTTTCCCCGCGCGTACAAGTCTATGATTTCTTTTCCCCTTAATAATACCCTAGTCTGGTGTTGTTAATGATCGTGGGCGGCAGTGATCACTTAGCATCAGATTACCCGTCTGTTCGTGTCAGCTTATCATATTAAAAAAATTACCAAGGACACAAAGGCGAATATAAGATAGACAATCCAATGGTAGACAACACTAGACTGCACATATCGAAGATTTAATAAAATCCCTCGCATGCCGCATCTTAGTCTCGCCCCGTTACCTCCCTACACGTCCGTTTTATTTTTATTCCATCTGATGCATTTTAACATTAAAATGGCGTTATTCTGCATTTTATGGTTCGATTTTTAAATTTTCGATCTATATAAAATTGGTTGAGGAGTGTAACACCTGTAACTTAGTACGGCTTATGCTGCGATTATGAATGATCCGTAATTTCACAGATTGGCCTGACTGTAAAATAAAGTATTGTCTGCAAAAAGTCCACCTTAGATGAAAACGTTTTAGTTTGTCAAGCATAGATTTTGCCGTTACTTCTTCTTGTCTTTTTTCTCCATCTCTTAGTCAACCTTGGTCTCATTTTTCTTCTGTCAGTCTGGAGCAGTATGTTTTTGGGCATGGGGTCTATTATTGTGTTTCTTGGTTTGTTTTTAACTTGTTAAGGCGCTTAGTGCATTTTTTGAGATGGAAAAAGTCATTGAACCTAGTTACGAATCTAGTTAGATACACATGCAAAAATAAAAAAAAACTAAGTACTTCTTGCACAATAAAATATGTCCTGAAGATTCAAACATAAAACGTAATTGTTTAATTTTTTCACTTCTTAAGCTGTGTGTGATGTGCCATTATTTTGTGAGTTATTCGTCTTCTCGCCCGACAGAAACTGGCCCGATTGGGCTACTTGGCACCTTTCGATTTTATGTAATATTTCTGTCGTCAACTCGCCCGACCATATATTAGGACGGTCAACTAGAAAAATCCTTTTTAAAAACTTTCAATATTAGGTAAATTCCAAAGGTGCCACGTCGCCTGATCCTCCCAGTTTTTGCCGGGCGAAATGACAAAGAACTCTATTTTGTTGTTTTCTTTACCGTGTTAAAATTCACTTAAACTTTTACGCAAAAATACTAAATATTGCCGCGGAATCGTACAAAATTCAGCGTTATAGTCACGGTAGTCCGCAAGGCATATCCGAACATCATCCGTCGATAATGACCTTGTGTCACAGTCTGCCATGTCATGTCTGCTCATGTCAACATTCATATAAAATACTAATAAAGATATTTTTATTACACCCAGATACAGAACAAACATACCTGCGCATTACGGAAAAGTTTGGCGTGGGTGGGAATCGAACTCACGACCTTCAGTCGAGCAGTCAGGTTCGCTAACCACTAGACCAACAGGCAAGTCAGACCACAGTGAAAATGCTATTTTTGCATTGGTTCTTCTCTTATACATAGGATCTATCGATATAGGTTTACTTAAGTGTATTTTCGAAGATCTATATAGATTTTACCCCGTACTGTCTACTTTCAGCACTATGAAATCAAGACGTGATTTGAATTCAGAACGCAGTCTGAACTGAGACATCCGCTCTATTGTGTTGCTAAAATATAGGGGTGAAGGTATTTTAAAAGAATACATGTATCGAACTCCGGGTTTATTTCACATATTTTTTATAGACCTAGAATGTCTTTTGATACCTGGTAAGCTGATCTTTGCCAGTAGATATTCTATTTAATACAATTTGGTGTTGGCTTCAACCCATTGGTGGCCCACTGCTGAGGCTCTTCATACTGAGGAGCCCTAGAGCATACTCCACCACGCTACTCCCATGCGGATGGCCAAGTGTTGGAAGTTTTTAAACCGCCCAAAGGCCATCGACGTGGCTTAACATCTGCTATCTAAAGACTTATCATCTTATTTTCTCGATCTTCCTTCTTTATCTCAACCATATCTACTATGTAATGAGCGATATATCATTCAAGGAATTTCTTCTTTTAAGCCTAGTTCTGCTGCAGGTGTGGATGGTATTACCTCTCAACACTTTAAAGACCTTATTTCGCCGTCTTTAGGTGATGCTGCCAAAAGTCTCTTGAAATCCATTTTGAAAATTTGTAATTTTATGTTGTCTGGTAATGTTAATGTTGAAATTGCCCCAATTGTATATGGAGCCCTGCTTATTGCGCTCACGAAGGCAGATGGTGTTATAAGAACTGTAGCCGTTGGATGCACGTTACGCCGTCTCGTCTCTAAGGTTTGCGCCCGCAAAATTTTCCCAAAATTAAGGAACACGTTTGAACCAGTCCAATTAGGTTTTGGTTCTAAAGGAGGCTGTGAGGCTGCAGTGCATGCCTTACGTAGTTTCCTAACATTTGACCAAGATATTGAGATACTATAAAAATGGATATAAAAAATTCTGTGAACAAAAACATATTCCTTAATGAAATGAATAAAAATATTCCCGAAACATACCCATATCCTTTAGACTGCTATGATTATTCATCAAAATTAGTTTATAACAATTCTGATATAAATTCTTCTACAGGTTGTCAGCAGGGCGATCCATTAGGCCCAGCAATATTAAGCCTTGCAACCAACACTATTATTCAAAATTCAAGTTCCATAATTCAATGTTTGGTATTTGGATGATGGAACTCTTGCAGGCAAGGATGATTCGATATTAACAGATTTATCCAAACTTATGAAAGATTTTAATTCAATCGGCTTGGAACGAAATTTCAATAAATGCTAAATATACTTTTCTCCAACAATTACTGATATTTCCAATATTATAAAAAAAAAATCGGACTTAAAATTTTAAATGAATATTCATTAAATCTTCAAGGTTCTCCCATTTTTGACAATGGTATAATTAATTTTATTAATAACACCATTTCAAATTTTTCATCTTATTCAGAAAGTCTTTAAAAATTACTTACGTTTTAAGATGTACTCAATTTTGGAAATTTAAAAAAGATTTGTTAAATATTGTCGATCTTATTAAAATTCTTTATAGGGCCAGATTATTAGCTGTGTCAAATTGGGAGTCTTGCCAGGGGTTACATGCTCTACCATCGGCTCCGATTGGCACAATATTGTTACGACTGTGGGTTGGGGATAGGAAAGGAATAAGGCCGGTGTATATAGAAGGTCTCTTTATTTAAAACTTACTTCAGGATAACCACAGGCACCAACGTCTCTGCACTAATTTCGCCACACTCGCGCACTGTACTTAGCAACGCAACACTCGCGTCACTACGCTGACAGTTAACGGCACTGTCTTCAAGTCAGTATACTCGCGACACTGTACACTAATAGCACTAAGCACTTCTAACTTTTCTTCTCTCTTCTTTCCGGATTCATTTTCGAAACTGTACTACCCGTTCCGTATCGCCGACCGCCTTATATACCCCTAATTTCGAAGAAACATTCCAAATTCAAACATTTTTCAAATTTATTCTATCCTGCTCAAACATTTTCTACCTTGTTCTTTCAGTTCTATTTCGTCCAGATTAATCCAGAAATTTCCATTCTGTGTGAAATTATAAACTATAAAAACCAACATAAAACTTGGGGATCGAACCATGAACTTCCGCTTCGATAGTCCGACCGTTTCCCATAGAGCCACGTAGCTCTGACGTAGTAGTAGACGTAGCTTGCGTCGAAATTCGTTAATAGTAGAATCTACGCGTCAATATTATAGGATTTCCGGATCCTACGAATATCCGCTGGATCGTTTAGGTGTCCAGATTTGCACACCACATGTTTTCACTGTGATGAACAAGTTGATCCTTTGGGACTCCACAGTCTTTATTGCAGAAAAAGAGCAGGTCGTTTCTCCCATCACGTTGCTTTGAACGATATTATTCGAAGGGCTCTTCCCACGGCAAATATTCCGTCAGTTCTAGAACCAAACGGAATATTTCACAATGATGACAAGAGACCCGACGGTATGTCGATGGCGCCATGGTGTTTGAGACGGTCTCTAGTATGGGATGCTACTTGTGTAGACACACTTGCTTCGTCTCATATCCATGAAAGCAAAGCGGCTGAAAAACTTAAAAATATTAGGTACGGGAGTCTCGGGACCGGATATTTTTTTAAAGCATTTGAAGTCGAGAATCTTGGCCCGTAGGTTCCTGACGCACATTATATTTGTAAAGAAATTTGTAAGAATTTTAATTATATAATATATTATTATAAAATTAAACATAAAATTATAAACGACCCCGGAGCTGGCTGCTTACTAGTTCAACGTATAAGTATTGCTGTTCAGAGAGGAAACGCTGCCAGCATCTTGGATACTGCACCATAGGAGCCTACCTTTTTACACTTTAATAAGTATGTACATATATATATTGTTTATTTAAATTTTCTTAATTTATTATTATTATGTAATATATTTCGAAATAATATTGATGTTAACATTATTCACTATCTAAGGATAATAACAGGGACCGACGTCTTTACGTGCCCTTCGAAGCACGGAAGCGCTTATGATTTTTATACCATAAGCCTTATATTATTATTCCTATACCCATCATCCTTGTTTAACTTTTTCGTTTGCTTACCATCCAAAAAATCCAAAAATCCGTGCTATAAACTCTTCAATATATTGGCTGTAAAATATTATAATAAAATCCTTTTTTAGGCACTGGTGGTGTAATTATATCAGAAGCCATTCCAAATTCATTGGATGGGACGTTGATAAAAGTTGTCGTCACACTGTTATAGAATTTTATTAATATCTAGTTTTCAAAGGCATTTACGGAGGTACTCGTGGCAAAAATTTTGTTCTGAATTGTTTTTAGTTCTGAATAGTTTCATACGCATATAAAGAAATAGACCTCTTATTCAACCCATAACTTTCTCACTACTGGGCTCGGGTCTCCCATTGCGAGGGGTACAGGCACAGGTAGTCCACCACGCTGGCAAGTTTCTGCCAGTCAGACTGGTGGACTTTACATACATTTGAGAGCGCGCATCTCAGGAGCGCAGGGTTACGATATTTTCCTTCACCGTAACAAGTTATAACCAACTTTTGATACGCACATAACTTTGAATTAGAGGCGCGCCGTAGGTATTGAACCTAGGACTATGGTAGTGAGACCAACGTTGAAACCACTGGGCTCTGTTTTTTATTTCCATACATTTCTTTATTTAGTGTAACATTACATTTCGGAGAACACATTCAATTCACTCGCTCATAGGTTATTTGTGGGCGTTCATATTCTATAACGTACTGAACGTCTTTGAGTGTGTCCCATTCACTCAATTACAGCAGCCCTTTGTACGCAAATAAATACCTAGAGCGTTTTCTCTGCGTATATATACAAATAAATTCAAAATACAAAAAAATACAGGTCTACATATTATTTCCGACTAAAGTCAATCTCTGTGCTAAGTTTCATTCGGATTCGTTTAGTAGTTTTTTCGGGAAAGAGTACCAACCATCCGACTTACAAACTTCTACGTTTATAATATTAGCAGGAGTAAAGAATGGACATACTATGTAGAGTTTGGTCGTTTTTCGATTTATATATAATTAAATCAGTGGCTACAATTGCTTTGTTTCGGGATAGCTAAGGGCCGTAGACGAGCTTCTATAAATAGACATGTTTTTAACCGTACTACAAAAAAGGAGGAGGTTTCTCAATTTGACAGTATATAAGGTTTACTTATATTTGTACGTTTATAACTTCATCGTTTATGAATCGATTTTGATATTTTTTTTTGTTGGAAAAGTGATATTGCCAGGTTAGGCCAATGACAAGGAAACAAGAATCTGATTACGATATTCCAGAGAAATCGAGAGGAACTTTCGAAAATCGTGATTTGATTGTTGATTAGCGTAAACTTTTCATTTAGAAATTTAAAGCAACTGTAAGTTCATATTCGACTACAATCCGACCTGATGATAAGTGGCGATGTAGTCCTAGCCACAAAACCTGTTCACTCTTGTTTTGTACGTACATTATTACCTATCTCTCACCCACTCCCCTCCCTGGTTTTGACTGAATGTTTTCGCTGTAGGTTACATGATAAGCCTAGTACAATGTCTTCATTCGTTTGAATGTACCGAAATTATCAGTACGGCTTATAAACCGCTTACAACTACATATATGCGTTAATGGAAACACGACAAAGTGCTTCAGATACTCTCATAGGTACTTGCGGCCTATATAATTGTCTTTAACCGAAACAGAGAAGATTAATATAATATCTTATAATGTAACGAAGACGATTGTGTAAATGATAAAATGGTTTCATTATTATGTCGGCGCCAGACATGTGCTCACTTAAGTGAACACTTCTCTGAAGACTGCGCACATATTTGGGCACATGTTGCTGTGTCTGTCGGACATGTGTTAAAGATTTGATCACTCCTTTGACCTCACAGTTTTCAAATATACTTCGCAAACGATGGAATGGAAGCAAAAATATGGTAGGCATACAAACATTTGAACTTTATCCCTTTGATGTGTAAAAAACCGACACGGAATGGGAAAGCGCACTTGTTTGTTCAAACATGTCACAGTAGTATCAAATCACTGGGCTACATATGTGAACACTTATTTGAACACATGTATGGTGTCGTCATTAGCAGGATTTGAAGTCAATTGATATTATTATGTTACATTTAAACATCACATCACATTTCAAGGATTACAATAACAAAGAAATGTAAACCGATTATTGTGACGTTATATAGTTCAAAGTTTAGCGGTGATAGCCTAGTAGTCAAGAATGCAGCCTCTTACTCGGGGGTCCAGGTTCGAATCCCAGGGCGCGCACTTCTGACATTTAAATGTCACTAGCTATAACGGTGAAGGAAAACATCGTGAAACCTGCATGTCGGGGAGTTTGTAAAACTCAAAGGTGTGTGAAGTCTGTAAATTCTCACTTGGCCGGCGTGGTGAACTATGGCCTTAGCCTTCTCATTTAGAGAAGAAACTCGTACTCAATGAAGGGCCGTCATGAGTTGAGATGATGATACCTATATATGACTAAATGGCGTAACTCTTATTTAATCCAATGCTAGCAGCTGTTAAGAGATATCGTATAATAAAATAAAATGATAAGTTTATGTGTGCTCATAAAAATGTTGCTACTCAACTTTTCCACCATGGTTGCTGTTGGCTGATCATGGGTTAACCTTGCACACCACTCACGATCGTCAAGCTCGAATAAACGCTTCATACATATTTACCATCATATTAACTTACAAAGTATATTTACACTAACCTGAAACTGGGTCAGTCCATTTTCATATTCTTACAAGATTTCCGTCTCAACGAATTCCTATTACGCATTCTTATTTTTATAAAAACGAGTACATTTTATAAACTTCCCACAACAATGGCCAGTAACTACGTCTACGTCTTGGAATATAATTTGCTGAAACTCCGCTTGCATACAAACTTAGTGTCTGAACTATAACGTCACGTTTTGAAACTTTAGCATTCTCAGAGTAAAATAACTCGAGACGAAATAAAGAAATACCTGACGAGTAAGTCTTTTAACTTAAATTAAAATTATCCTTTTGCGTGGCAAGTGAAAAAATCAGGGCAAAGCCCGCCTTAAAAGAAGCTTGTTAGAAGCATTCTGGAAATGGGTACGCGTAAAATCTGAGACTTTTGCAACTTGTGCTGGTCTTTTACGAAATTGTTTAACTTGGTAAGAGTATTATCGTCTTCCAACTTTAGATATTAGTGTCTTCAAACGTTTTCTTTGCGTAAAGTGAATAAACGTTTAATATGCTCTTGAATTCCAGACAATGACGACACAAATAACATCCGTGACCTACTAACAAATATTTATTTATGACATGTCTGTCTTTGCTGGGGATTGAACCCGGGATCCGTGTACTTCTTAATCAGAGCCCCGGATAAATAGACAATTGACTGTATTTCCATCTATATATGTATGTATATATATATCTATTTGTGATTAAGCGAAGCGTAGGTAACTAAGTAATAATTTGATTCTGTCTTCTTCATTACTAAAATTACTTAAAAGTATGTCGGTCTTTACCAATATATTGTACTTTAATCCGCACTGGCCCAGCGTGGCGAACTATGGCCTGTACCACAGACAATGTTGGAGTCCCGAGCCGAGCAATGGGGCAGTTTTGGCGTAATAAAGATGACTTTCAAATATGTATTATTAAGATGGAGGTCAAGACTAACTCATTGAAATTGAAGTGAAGAGGTCTGGGTGTTGTCTGACAAAAGTTTGAATGACCTCTTCTATTGTAATTTATCCCATTAGTTTCAGGAGTATGTTGTTAACAGGGAGCTCTGGATTTGACTGGCTAATCTCTCTTATTCTATTCACTTTGTCCTTCAATGGAATAACTATATCGGGTGCAACTTTCATCTGGAATAAATGTTAACAAATAATAATTCTCTTGTAGGGTTTTCATCAACTGGAAGAGAATAGTTTTGTTACGTCACACTACTTATAACATGTTTAAAAATTTGTTAAATAATCAAGTATTGATCAAAATGAAAGTACAAAATATAAGTAATAAATTTAAAATACATAAAATCATTGATAAAACTTGAAACGTGTACTCTGTTGTCAGACATATTTTTGTATTTACACGTGGTATATTATTCCTCTATTCTCTATTTAGTTTGATAGTTTTTACTCAATTACAATAAGTAATTTGGTGAGTTTTGACACATAATACTCGACCGTTCTCAACAACGGTCATTGACAGACTGAATGATAAGTGTATCAATTAGTATAGTTGGGCGGGAGCGATTTTAGGATGCTCATGTCATATCTATAGTTATATTATGTCTTCATTTTCCGTGTGTATTTAGTGCGTTTAATGCGTCTATCCCTACTAATATTAAAAAGGGAAAGATTTGTTTGTTTGAGGAGAATAGGCCTCGAAACTACTCTGTTGATTTCAAAAAATCTGTTTTCATTAGATACCTTATATCGCTTATAAACATAGGCTATAAAATATTTTCAAAAACGTATAAAAACTTCGATAATGCAACCCAATGTAGGTTAAAAAAACCTTATAATGCCGTACTCATTATACTGCAAGGACGTGGTGTACAACAGTTTTATAGAAAAATAACAATATTTCCAAAAGGGGCCGCGAGACCCTGCATCTCACTGTTACAGTTACGTCACAATAACTACTTTTCCTGATAACTCTTTCGAAGCGAATGACAGTGTCTAGTAGTATATAAGATTATTATAACCACGATAATATAATAGGGAGAGCTATAGACGAAGGCAGATTTCTCGTAAATGAGAAAGCTGTCACTATATTTCAAGTCATCCTTTTCAAACATCCCTGGAGGCACTCGGGCTAATAAAAGTCATTATTTTCGTGGAAAACGTATTGGGCGTTTGTTCAATGAACTGACTAGTCGTATATTATTAGATGTTAGCTAATTTTTTTTAATAAAAACATAATTTGTAAACTTTGTAAATATCCTTAGGATAATTATAAGTGCGTAAGTAACTTTATCTGACTGTTTATAACGTTATAAAGTACTAAACTGATTAACGATGATAAAATAATATTTTTTATTCATGCTAGATATAGTTTTTTTTGTAGAGGGTAGTTGGCTGTACCCCATGGTATTGACTACGGGAAATAGGACACTTATATGTTTGATAATGAAAAATTTCCTTACAAACTTTCATTCCCTATTTCAACCGTATTTGAATTCTTTTTTCGAGACAAGTAGCAGTTTATGTTTTATTCTACCTCTGTACCTAGTTTCATCACAATGGGCTCAGCAGTTTAGTCGTAAATAGGTAACAGACAGACAGAGTTACTTTCGCATTTATTATATTAGGATTATCATAAATATACAATCAAAATGTCTTAGTTTTAAATAATTCGACTTCAACAAACCAACGTATAAAATATTGCCAGTTAAATAAAAGCTAACTAAACAATGTGCTCGGATACAATACAGATACGAATTTGTAACAAGGTTTATTAAAAATGTTTAAAACACAAGCTTTAATTATAGATCCATAATACAAAGAAACACGTTTAATTTCTTAACTGTATTGTTAACTGTTGAGAAGTTCCCTTGTCTGGATATTTCCGCTCCATAGTGTAAGAGGAAGTGGGTCTAATTAAGCTTGCAAGATTTGGCCGGTAACAAAATAAACATTTAGTATACAACATACACTGCAAGCTTGTAAAAATAGAAAACTGATATTTTCTAGCTATAAAAAAAAGACAAGTGACAAGTGATTTTTAAATCGGAAACCAAGTTTTAAATCATTGCATTAATGTAAAAAACACTTGAAAACATTTCTTTCAGAAACAAAACTTATGTTATTCCTTGCGACATTATTACCCCAATACGGAACAATCAATAACCAACAAAGAAACCATAGAGAGGCTTAAAAACAATTTTATTATTCATCGTTTCAGCATCTCAAAGCGAATTTTTCATTACTAAAACTCCAATTTCCACGAGAATCGTTCATTATCCCACCCTGTGTACGCCGTGTGTCGAACGCCAAACGACGCCAGTCTTCGCGACTGTACTTGTGTACTTGTATTTGAATTTCGACGCGACTGTACACAAGCTTATTGGATGCAAAGCTTTTATTAGCCGATTGTAGACGAGGCTACAGGCAAATTAGCTTTTTGTCTCTGTGTTATTGAATACAAAGCGAATTTGGTAGGCGAATTTAATTAAAGTTCGATAGACTTCTGTCTCGAAGATAAAGTTTGTTTGTTTTTAGGGTTTCTTCAAGTTATCTAAGACTTTTCTGGCCGACTGTCTCTCATCGGCCTGTTTCTTTCTTATGCAACATAAGTACTCGTAGACAATTTTATCTGTTTTTTAACTTTGACTTAGATATCGGCTTTTTACAACATTTGTATTATTGTACATATGTATATCGTCTATACTAATATTATAAACAGGGAAGATTTTATTGTTTGTTTTTAGAATATAGGCTCCGAAACTACTGGGCCAATTCAAAAAAATCTTTTACCATTACAATCCTAGATCATCCCTGATGAACATAGGCTACAATACAAAATATTTTCAGAAGCATTAGGGGTTCGTATGAAAACCTCAGTAATGCAACCCAAAGTGTGAAAAAATATTCGGCACGCGCACCGTCGGCGCTGATGGCCGAGATATATGAACTTGTAGGAAGCGTTATTGAATGATGTGAAGCTATCAGCGCATACGGTGGTGGCTGATAGCTACGCGGATACGCGTCGCGCGCCTGTCCCGCGTAACAGTCGGCGCTAACGATCGCACGAGCGCCTCTGTTGTCAGTGAGCGTTCTAGTGTCGAGCGGAGCGGACGTCGTTAGCGTGTACAGTCATAGCGAAGTAGGTACAGGCCGAGTTATCGATGAGGTACGCCTGAGGAAGAAATTGTGGGATGCATCTGACCCACTGTACAAAAATAAAGAAGCAAGAAACAAAGCCTGGGAGGATATTGTGGACACATTGTTTGAAAATATTTCGTATTCTCAGGTCTTTATTTTTTGGGATACATAATAAAGCAGCAATAATTAATACACTCAGCATTTTAGTCGTCGTCTGTACAGTATGGCGGTCAGTACGATACTAAAACGAGCCACGCTGAGCCTCAGCGTTGACAAACTACGCACTGAGCGCTGACGGTCAGCGTCAGACTAATATCAGCCTGACAAACAAATATAAAAATATACTAAAGTATAAACATACACTGTAAGTTAAATAAAAGCTAGTAAAAATCACGTAAAGGACGTTAATTTTGTTCTGTATGATAGGTATTTGGACGTATATATATACGTGGACGTATATAGGTGTGTATTTTACGGAAAGGTATTCGTAAATAATATATATTGTAATTAATTCTGCAGTATTTTTTTAATAGAAGCGCGGATGTGAGCTAGTATTATGGACAATACGAATTTAGTAAGGTTGTTGAATTGAATTAGATTTCGATAAACTCGTATCTCAATAACAGTTTCTTCGTTCTTATATAGTAGACATACGAATTTATCGATCTACAATTTATATCAGCACGAAGTGAAAAGTATTATAAATGTGCGCTTTGTCTGTCTTTCACGTCGAATCGGAGCGACGGAATGACGTGTTTTTTATGTGGAGTCTGTGTGCCTGGAGAGTGATACAGGGTACTTTTTATTGGCATTGGTACGTGGGCGAAGCCACGGGTAGACCCTAGTAATATATATTTTAAATATACATATATTGTACTAGTTTTTGCCGGCGACTTCGTTCGCGTAGTGGTGGGTGGTGGATGGTGGTCAAAATGTTGCCCTATGCCATATGTGAATTACTTGCGAATATATAAATAAATAAATAAATATCTTTGGCCAACTCACACACGGCCATCTGACTCCAAACTAAGCGTTAGCTTGTACTATGGAGATCAGGCAACTGATAAACATACATATATACATTTAAATACATACTTAAATAGATATTTCTATTACACACCCAGACACACAGAA
>DWJZ01003061.1:0-17884 GCA_018249125.1 Asbolis capucinus
ATTTTCTGTCCTGTGTTTTCATTTCCATTGCGCCCAGAAAGTTCTAGAAATTCTATTTTTAAATTTCTTCTATACCGGTATCAGAAATAAAATAAGTAATATATGAAAATTTAAAACAGGGGTCGGAAAAACGTGGCCCACGGGCCGCAAACCGCCCGTATTCTATTTCGGTGTCGTTCAGAGAGACTCCACTTATTCAGTTATTTCTTGTGAATCGAGGACGAGACAAGAAATGCTGCTCTCGCGAAATCTTTATTTGAGGCCCTCATATAAGAGAAGGTTGTCGACCCGTGCACCAAAATCCACTGAATATGAGTTTTATTCAAAAGATAAATTGTAATAGAGATGTCAGAGCCAGAAAACCAACAGTTTTATTATACCCTAATGGATTGAACCACACTCGAATGACTGAAAGTTTCTTTAAAGCTAGCTAGCCGAATGCTTTTATAAACGGCTAGATATACTTATATTAATTCTATTGGATATTAATTCTATTGGAAGAAAGAACAAGAAAGAATTTGCAATATAAATTGTTTTATATGTATGTCAAAGGCAACGATATTAATTAATGGTGACAACTGAGCTGTAATGGAGCGGCTTAAAATACAAATACAGCTCGGTGGTAGGGCTTCGGATTATAATCTTTTTGTAAAGCCCGGTTGGCTGGCATCCTCGTGCTTGCATCAGCCGCCACACGATTCTTCGTGTTCCGGCTGGGGGCTTGAGAGCCAGTTCTCCTCTTTTTCTCCCCGCCCACATCCATCTTCCTTATTCTTCTCCTATCTCCCGTCCTGAAGTGGTATATTGTTGGTGTATCTAGGGTCTGTCGCTGTCGTTATTGATCCCAGTTGCTTTGGTAATGTACAGCTTCCATTGTATCTCTCTTTCCCCGCATATGCTTTCTTCCTGGCAGGCAACGCGTTAATAACACCAGTCCGTTCTTTATGTTCATGAGCGGCGGTGATTGCTTACCATCAGGTGAATCGTCTACTCGTTTGCCTGCTTAGCACATAAAAAAATTGAAATGTATAAAACTTTACACAAGTTGACATTATTTATCTAATGAAAAAGTTCAACCAATTCCATTCATTAGGTTTTTCATGTTGGTTTCAATTATTTTACCACTAGAGCACAGGTCTGTCGTAACTGAGGAGACCGTGTTCTTTATATAAAGGACTTCTCTATTATTATTCACACAAATTCAAATATATATGAATTTAAGTGTCGTTTTTGCGAAAAAACAGACGCCATATTTTCCTGCATCAAATAATATATATTTTGAATAGTAAACAGAAAATACATTTGTCTTAAGGTCCGTACCAACGGACTCATGCGCCATCGGAAGGACGAAATTGCTTAAAATTGTATTCTCTTTTTATTTAAATGTTCTTGTAATATGTTTCTTATATTTGTGTGTACAATAAAGTGTATTATTATTATTATTTGTTACATATTTTAAGTTAAAGCAAGGTAAGTGTATTCTTAGGTGGTGAAGCATATTAACGCAATTTTTTTGGCACAAGCCGTCTCCCATCCTGTTTGCTTAACTTGATTGATCACTAAGGATTAATGTGAACCACTGGACTATGAGCGCCTTAAAATAACCTTTTAAAATAACCTTATAAGTAATTATTCTGAATGTGAGAGTGCTCCATGTACGTGAAATGATATTTGAATAACATTTTGTAGCATATTCAATACATAGAGTTGTAATTATGTGGATTTACTGAGGCCTAGAGCCTAGGCCTAGAGCATACTTGTCCACGATGCTTCTATCCTGGTGGATAATGTAGAAGTTTTAACAGCGTCGGTTTATGAATCTGATTTTAAATTGTCATGGTCCTGTGAATAGAACATAAAAAAATATAGGCTACTTTTTCGCGAAAAAGAAGTTGAAATAACGGATGAAGGGGTACAACGTGGACATAGTCACCGGAATGAGCTAGTTTTTAAGAGGGACATGAAAAGAATGTCCCCAATGTTATTTTGCATGAATACGGACTAAAGATTTAAACAAAAATAATCTTTCCAAAGAAAATAGTTGTATTACAACTTGGCAAAGTCAACAGACATTCACCGTAACATGTGCGTATGGCCCTCCTAAGTAGGTGACTTATCGAGATAGAATAAAAAAATCGTTGTACCAATGATACTAAAACCTAGATACGTCACCTTGACACATTTGGCGCTTCAGTTTTGAGGCGCCATCTTGGACGCCATCTTGTGAAACTGACGCTAAACGTCCTACGATTGTTCTAAAGATTAGACTTCAAAATTATTAATATTGATGTATGAAATATATTAACTTAAACATTGGCTTTATTTATAAATATTTAAATATAACATGATATAATATTTTATAAATCTTTAAATAATAAAACTATAAAACTTTTTTCGTATTCTCATGTGGTATATACATATTATTCCTGTTGTATATTATTTTTAGGGTCGTTTTATAGTTTTTACTCGAAACAACAGATAATTTGGTATTTTTTGGCACATAAAACTGAACTCCTTTCAACGACCGCAAATACCAAACTCAATGATAAGTGCAACAATTAGTATGATTTGACGGAAGCGCTTTAGGTCGGTCATAGCATATCTATAGTTATAATATCATTGCGTTGTACTGAGAAACTCCACTTTTATCACAATGAAATGTATTCATTGTTGTTATTCTTTTAGCTGCATCTTTTATAAAACGACTGCCAAGAAATTATCTAAGTGCCTCTTATTTACGACGAAGAATTTTGCTTGACCAAGAACAAATAGTAATTATTTTAACGAGTATCTTATTGTCAGCCAGTCTTGTTTTGCGATTAAGAAACAATTGCTTCAAATTTAATCTATACTAATATTATATATGCGAAAATACCTCTAAGGTCACACATAATATATTCATATATGTACCTACATATACTTTAGAACCCTTTTAACAATTTTTGCGTGAAAGAGTTACATCCGTCCATCAATCATTCTTCATCTATCACACTTCTTCGTATAATTGCAACCACTGCTCCACTACTGGGCTCGGGTGTCCTCACACTGAGGGGTATAGGCCATGGTCCACTCCACTGACCGAGTGCGAATTAGTGGACTCACACAACTTCGAGAACTTCATGGAGAACTTTTAAGAGGTTTACACATAACTTTAAAAATTAGAGGTGGCGCCACTGGATTAGCACCCAGGACGTCCCGTCCGAGAGACCAACGTTCGAAGCACTATCATTGCTATCGTAGATTTGTTAGTAGGATAAACTGTACCTAATCTAAGATATTCTGTACCTATTTTAAGATGGAATGTACGTCGTAAGAGGTCGGCCTTATCGCCAAAACAGTGGTAAATTCCAGTCAATTTTTGGAAAGAGAATAGCCGGCTGATTTTCGTTTTAAAAATCATAGGCGAAGTGCTTATTGATAGACTTTTTTTTAGATTTTATAAATTAATACACGTCTACTATATACTACAATCCCACCTGATGATAAGTGGCGATGTAGTCTTAGATGGTAAAGCGCATTAACTTAGAAGACGCCTATTCGCTCTTGTCTTGAAGAAACCTACATTGTATTTGAGCGGAAACACAGACGGTAGCAACCTATTCCATCCTCTGCGCCATACAACGGACGAGATTCGTCTTTTTTGTCTTTTTTCGTCTTTCTTTGTCGTACGATGGACGATTTTAAGATAGACTATATCTATATAACTATAAATTTAAAATAATTTAAGATAGACTATATCTATATAAGTATAAATTTAAAATAATTTAAGATAGACTACTGATTTAAAATACTCACCTACGTCCTTATAACAATGACAGCAATCAGTTGTCTGATTAGTGCTTACGTAGAATGAGACCATGCTTTCTGTACAGCACGGCAGGCATTTGTGGTTCACCCTGCAATCAATATGCATTATTCAGAATTGCGAATGAAAGGAAAGAGGTTATCTTCATTTATTCATGTTAAGCCAACTTCCTTGCTTATAGTTGCTTAACAATGAAGCTTGGGGTAAAGTGTAACGAAGGCTATTTTACGTCTGCAACAGATTCTTTGTAATATGGGTGGCATTATACTATAGAAATATGTCGGTACAACTGACACACAGCTCTGATCCCAAACTAAGTATTAGCTTGTACTATGGTGATCAGATAACTGAATTATATTTAGAAGTATATTAATGCTTTGAAGTAAAAATATGTATACTTAAATAGATATTTTTAATACACTCAGACACAGAAATATACATTCCTGTTAATTATAGAAAAGTTTGTAGTGTAGGGATTGGACTCACGACCTCCGGCTTAGTTTAAGTTTGCTTAACACTAGATTAACAGGCCAGTTATTTACTATATAGTCCAAGAACAAATGTTCATCTGTCACATAAATATATGCCCATGTGAATCGAATCTGGTTTTCATAGCCTCAAAAGCAAGGTTTTGTGAACTAGGTTAGAGCCATACTTAATCGTTACATTTTAACAGAGTTATATCTGGCTACAAACATTTGTTTTAGCCTATTTTTAGTCAGTTAACAAAATTGTACAACATTTTTGCGCTGTGACGGGGCATGGGATAGGGAAATTAAATTCCTGCTAGATCAAACGGGACTAAATAATGGATCAATTGAATTTTGAGTTAGCATTTAACCATTCGATATATTTTTGACATAAAATTGGTAAAAATTAAACCAAAGGTAATAAAAAATATTTTTTTAGAGATTATCTACCTTTAAAAAGGTGAAAGTTCTTAAAGTTTCATAATAGAAATCTATAAAAGAATTATCTATATTTCACGACACCATAAACATTCTTTATAAATTTGAGTTCAGGCATTCCAAAATAGTGGTCTTTCGACAGCAAGTCCATAATAACTAGCTTGACTTTTATAAGAATGTTGAAATAAATAATTTTGAGTTTTTTATTTTTATATGAATAACATAAAATATAAAATCAGGTTGAAGAGATCAACAAAAAGCAATGTTATTTTACGATACTATCTTTCGTCGTCGCTACAAATTCTTACTACTACATTAATTAAAACATCTCACAAGAATCATAATTAAAAGCAAATTCCAATAGCACTGCGGTCCTTTTGAAGGTTGTTTATAGAACCATTCGTTTGTAAATAAAATTCTAGGTTATACTAAAAAATAAATGAAGAAAATATTCCTTTTCATAGCCGCAACTTCAACGGCGAAACGGCTTTCTATACAGGAGATTTTATAGTTTTCAATGGCTATATCTTTGCGCTTTGCTTTTGACGTATCGGCTGTTTATAAATACTGACCTATTTTACATTGATGATTTAAAAGATTGGATATTGTGTGAAAAACCTACCTATCTAATCGAAGCGGATGGGCACATGTTACGCAGCTAGTAGGTCCTGGTCCCGAGCAGGACCTACAGGAGTCGTGGCAAGGACGGCAAGTCCTAGTTCTGGGTTCGTAATATTGTGAACTAAGGCACTCAACGCATAGACCGCTTTCAAGAGAGAAATGCGGTGGACAAGATGTGCAACGTTGTGGTCCTGCACCGTGACAATCTTGGCAGTAATGGTGACAGCGGCGGCAGCTGTCTCCCCAAGAAAAAAAGTTCTGAGGACACTCTGGTCTACATTCTCCAGCTGCCAATCTCCAATCCGGGGGACAAGACGCGCACTGATCTCTCCTAGGACCCGTGCAAGTTTCACACGATAAATAACATTTCGAACAAGTCCCTTCATCTGGGTAATATCCAGGAGCACAAGTCGCACGACACGTCCCGGACTGCAGCCTCAAAACTCCAGCACAAGAAGTACAGTTCAACCGCGATACGCACGCGGTACAAGTGTGCGGACATTCTGAACAACTCCCGGCTGTCTGATAATACCCTTGTCCACATTCCGCGACGCACCTAAAACGAGAATGCTTGTTAACTGAATTTTCGACACGGGTATGGAAGGGTCTGGCTTAATAAAGTACCCTCACCTCGATCCTTGCAATAACAACGGGCTTGAACAAGATAAACAGTCCCACTCATTTGGACCGCTACATTTCTCACAAGTGGAATGACAATTTTTGCAACGTCCGCCTTCGTAATATTCGTCTGAAAATAAAAAGCTTTTAAACAAAGAACTCTGCTTGACACGGGGTAAAAAGCTTTGGAATCTCATAAATTGACATTTTCAACTCCCGTTAACGTACATGCCAGAATTATTGTACAGATTTTTCGCTATATGATACTCGTATGTGTCCTAAATTTTTCTTCTGGAATTTATGAATGAATATGTGAACATTAGCTTCGAAACAAATATGAGATGATTTGATTAACATAATATTTCATGTTGCTTGTTTAACGGAGTTCAGTATCCGTTGGATGTATTATAGAAGTAAAATAAAGACATATAAAATGTTTACGTAATACTGCATCTACGACTAAAATATATTTGGCTTAAACGTGCCAAATCCCACAATAAATTTCCAAAAGCAGTTGAATATAGAGGATTGATTACAAAGTATTACTCACTGGTGTCACATTTGTCATTGCCATCCGGTAGACAATTTCCTCCTTTAGTTAGAATCCATTTCTCTTGGCAAACAGAACAAATGGCATATGTGCAAATTGAACATCCGATTGGGCATCTAAAATAACAGAGACATTTCCTCTTTAAAACGGTAATGGTTGCAAATAAAACGAGAACAAAGCAAGTTGGATTGTACTCACGATATGCATTCTCTTCTTTGAACGTCCGCGTAATTTCCGACGGGACATTTAGAGACACAACGACCGTTGAATGCGTAATTTCCGATTCGGCACGATACACACTCTATTTCGCTCGGCCCATTGCAAGATTCACAAGTTTCGTGGCATTCCATGCAACCGAAGTCATCTTTTTGATAAGTACCAGGCTGACATGTGGCTAAGCAAGATCCATTGTACAACACGTAATTATGAGCGCATGAAGTACACATATCTGCCTTTTCAGAGCAAGTGTCACAGTGTTCTGCGCATGGAAAACAAGCATTAGCATCTGGATCTTCATAATAACCATCTGGGCATTGTTGTAAACATACTGCTAGATCTATGACTAAAAGATGTGCAGGTGCACACGTTAAACAAGAATCTTGGCCAGCTCCAGCACAAGTTTCACACGATTCATGGCATGGCCAGCAAACTCCACCCTGGTTAACAAAACTCCTGGGTGGACATCTAGATACGCAAGAATTATCTAAACGATAGTGTTTACATGCAACACATTGCGTCGGACCTTTTCCATAGCAACCTTGTGTGTCACATTCTGGGTCACAAAGTCTTTGCACTTGCTTATCATTTGCGTCAGCTAACACATTTTTCCTTTGTGCCGAAGGAATGTTTTTGGGATAGCTATGTCTATCCGACACACCCAACTCAATTTCGTTAAGGAACTGCGAGTATTCGGACGCGTCATAAACGTCATTAATATGGTAGGTCTTTTCCTCTTGGTACACGTTATTCGAGTTGAAATAGCCTTTATCTCGTAGTCGAATTGGATTTGTGGCTGTACCGTAGAATATAATCTGCCATTTTTTCAACACTCCTGCTTGGGTAACGTGATTATTTCCAGCGTTTATTATTTGAAGAGTCCATCGTCCCTCGGCGCTCTCGCCCCAAAAATGTACGCTCAAAAATGGCCAGTCGTCGAAGTTGGAACTCGTCGCGTCATGTGTTCTTTCAAACAAAAGGGTGGACGTTGTACCCATTGGCGATGTAAGCAGTATTCGCAGGTTGCCTCTAGGAAAAAAACTTAACGAAATTTTACATTGAACATGTTCTAAAAATCTGACCTCGTTCATTGTACCACTACATCCATTGACATCCATGTGAACTGATATAGTGTATCCGAAAGAAGTTTCAATCGACTTGTCCTCGTTAATTTCTTGCGATTTACAAATATGTTGTGGCGGCACATTTATCCATTGTTCTGCTAGGGAGACCATTTGCGCGGCGTCCATTAGTCCGTAGCCAAACTTGTGACTTACTTTTCTTTTTACACCGTTTACAATCCAACCCTCTTCTTTTTCTAAAGGTTGTGATCTAGAAGTCATAACTACTAAGTGTTGCATGTCTCTCCATGTTAACAAAGAATTGGCTTCTAAAGCCAATGCACATATTCCAGCAGCTAACGGAGCGGACGCGGAGGTGCCGGTATGATCAACTGTGCAAATATGATCGGGTCGTAACTGAACGTCCATATCAACAGTAGCGACACTCTTATCCCTGCCTGGAGTACCTGAACTGTAAGTTGAAGCTAAAGTAGACGAACATTCTTCTAAATACCAGGGTTTGTATCCTCCCTGCGTAGCACTAGATATAGATATAGTAAATATACTATTTGCGTAACCATCACAATTACAAGAATCTGTGTGCCTCCCTCCATTTCCGGAGGCCCAAATAAAAATTGAACCCTTACCCCCTCTCCCGTTTGTGACTCCATTTATAAATGCCCTGTAACAAAAAAGGAAATATACTTAATGAGTTTGCCTGTAGCTATTTGGTACATTTGTACGTTTAGACAATACCTTCGAGCAAGGGGACCAGGGCCATCGACAGTTTTACCGTCGTCCTCGGGCCCCCAGGAAGCGCTGTATATATCTATGTGATGTGGGTTGAAACTAAGTGCTTGAGCTTCCACTGCGTCGTTAACAAGACCGTCTAGCATTCTGACTCCTCCAATGCTAGCATTGTATGCTATACCTACGCCACAATATCTATTGTAGGCGACCGCAGCGACCTCCCCGGCGCACCGAGTACCGTGTTTATTATCTCCATTGTCCTGTGGCGTTGGGTCTGTGTCGTTTCCATTTATGTCTGTCGATGCCGCCGGGTCCTAAATATCAGATTTCTAATTGAATATAATTCACGTAGTCTTTGGCAGAAAGGGAAAATGTGGACTCAGAAAGTAATTTTCGTAACGAATATTGGATTCCCTACGCAAATATAATATTATCTGTGAAATAATACACTGACCTTCGGTATTAATGAGAATATTGTATTAGACTGTAAATACTGACATGTTCAACTTTGTTTTCATTTGAAACAATGAATTATCGATAGCTAATCACATTGTGTGTTCTATCCATTATGATTTAAACGAGTATTGCTTTATATTTGCTTGTTCAAATGGGTGGTTAATTTTCCAACATTGTATTAATAGTTTAAATATATTTCGGCAAGTGACTCGTTGTAGGATGGAATATTGTCAGTGTAACCACAAATTTAACTGCCATTTACAGTAACAATGTTTATAATTAATTTATATAGGTATGTTTACTGTAATTTTATAATCTGACTTATATTAAAAATAATAAACTTTTGCCAAACCTTTGGAATTTTAAATTTACTTTTAGGATTACTTAGGTTAGCAATGAAAGTTTAATAAAGTGTTTTTACGTACAAACAAACGAGCAGACAGGCCATCTAAAGGTAAGTCACCCATAGACATTAATATCAGTAATTGCCAGAATATAACATGACTGATACACCATACGAAGCTCAACAAATACCTATTTAAATAATTCATCATCTCAACCCGTCACGGCCCACTATTGAGCACGGGTTTCATCTCTGAATGAGAAGGTCAAGGCCATAGTCCACCACGCTGGCCAAGTGCGGATTGGCAGACTAATTAGCCTGCCAATCTAATTTAAATCTAATTTCTAATTACTTAGAAAATAATTATGCAAATAAAAATATAATTATATGCATTTAGATATATGAAAACGGAAAATAATAAGGTCGTATATATTGAAGACTGAAAACAATAAGGGCGTAATTCTTATTTTTCCTACTTACATAGTTTTGTGATAGGTCAGGATGGTTGGGTTGTATACCATCATCTAAAATGGTAATGACCACTCCTTTTCCTGTGTAACCTTTTCGCCATGCATACCCTACATTCATGTCCAAACCATCGGCTGCGCCACCATTCTGTTAAAGAAAATTAATGAAATAGTAAACTTGTTTTTTATATATATTTCAATATTTCAAATCATAACTGTACCAATACTGTATTGTCGGCTCAGGTCACAATGTGAAGGGTATATGGTACTGGGTCCACCACGCTAACCCAGTCGGATTGGTAGACTTCACAAACAAATTAACATTTCCTGCAAAACTCAGGAGTGCAGTATTCCTCACGGTGTTTTCTTTCATCGTCGCAAGCAATAATCAACTTCAGATACGCACATACTCGTTCGTGTCTTTGAAAATTAGAGGTGCGGGCCGCTTGAACCTAGAACGGTATTGTAGAGATCACGTTGTAATCATAAGTCTGTCACTGCTTATTAAACTACAACAATAACTACAATAATAACTACAAAACATATAGTGCAATACATACAACAATGTTTTTTTTTTAAACTGGCAACTTAAAAAAATAAAATTTTTTTAGATAATAATATGATGTAGTTTTTTTATCGTGGTTTGTCGCAGATATCCGTTAATTGGGAAGTTTTTGAGATTTTGGCATTCTGCGATTTTTGTTTTTATACTACATAATATAGCTCATAGAAATAGCCGTCCAACGACTTGAAGAAGGCAGCGACTATTCGCTGGATTCTAAAGACTCAGGACCGGTCAGAATGGCGTATATTAAAAGAGTTTTATAGCAGCGGATATCCAAGCCTGGTTGACGGATACAGTATATACCAAAGTTATCGATTTTCAGTTAATAAGAACTGACCACAATTTGACAAGAGTGAGCAGGCTTTTGCTAAGTTAGTGCGCATTAACATCGATGACTTTGTCATTACCATCAGGTGGGAGCATAGTCATGTACTCACAAATTTACGCATAAAAATTCCATTATATAGAAAAAATAACATCCGCATTATTTTAAAACGACGTAAGGAGGAATACACACCAGCGGGATATGCAAATTTTACAAATAAATCTATCATGAGGTGCAAAGAAAATACATAGGCGAAATACGTAAGTGTAAGTAACACTATAAATTTTGCATAAATTGAAAAAACAACTTGTTGTAAACTAAATATTATGTTTATTGCTTTTCAAAATACTCTCCTTTGCATTTTAAACATTTTTTCATGCGATTGAACCATTTTTTAAAGCAAGATGGCCTCAGATCTGAAGGCATGTTATCTACGTGCTGATTGAACGGTATCACTGCCTATTCGGAGTTGGTAAACCTCTCGTCAAATCTTTGATTTTGGGGAAAGTACAGAAATCACAGGGTGCTAGGTCGGGGCTATGTGCAGGACAGGTAACGAGTTGTACATTTTTGGAAACTAAGAATTACTTTGTTTTGTTGGTCGTGTGTCAAGAAGCGTTGTCATGATGTAGGAGAACGCGGCGATTTGGTCATCTTTCGCGAACTTTTTGTAACACCTTGGCTAAACAAATGGTAGAATACCATTCGGCGTTAATACTCTTTTGATCTTCAAGTGAAATTGTGCAGATGGGACCGGTGGCTAGGAAGAAAACCGCGATCAATTTTTTACCAACATTTCTCGACTGCCTCAATTTTGTTGGCCTGTTCTCATTTTCAAATACCCATTCACGAGACTGCTGTTTTTTCCCAGGGTTCAAAACAATAAATCCACGTTTCGTCTCCTGTGACAATGTCATAAACAGCATTAGAATGTCCGTGGTCGTTCTTCAGTAGTATCTGTGAGCACCATTCCACGCGAGCCCGCTTCTGCTCCGCTGTCAGTTTATCAGGAATCCAACGACAACAAAGATTCCGAAATTTTAATTCTTTGTGTAAAATTTTCTGAAATTGACTATACCAATCCCCAATAGCCCTAAATAGCCAATTGCCTCATAGGTAATCCGCTGTTTTTCTTCAATTAGCCACTTAACAGTAACCACATTATTTTCGTTGACGGCAGTTGAAGGTCGCCCATCACGAAATTCTTACGTAAAGAAATCCGACCTCTCTCAAATTCAGCAAACCATCGCCTCACGGTGCTCAAACAAGGTGCTTCTCTTCCAAAAGCATTTAGAAGACGAGCTGCACAGTCTTGCGCGTAGAGAGAACTTTTAAAAACATAAAAAATCATCGCTCTAAAATCTTTTCCACTTAATGTTCTTTGCGTACGCAGAACTTTGATGTCTGATAAAAAACTATTGAAAAATGATTTCCCGCCATTTTTCTATTTTTATTACTAAGAAGGTTGCATCGTTTTAAAAAATATAACATTCGAAATTGAAATAGTTTCCATTAGCTAGAAATGCAAAAGTTTTAGTGTGCCCCATGTAGAATGCATTTCCAAGTAATATTGTCTTGAAAATTTAAGATTTTGTAACTGAAATTTCATGAAGCGTAGCTTTTCTCACAATTCAGAATTAATCTAGTCTGAATGTGTCGCATTTCTAGAGTTTGTTGACACCCATTTGTACATGCACTTTAATTTTGCTCAATTTCGTGTTTTTATTTCAGTCCACTTAAATGTTTTTAGAAAACAATGCCAAGTGCTTTCGAATGGGTGTTGTTTTACCTTTAAATATTTGCTGTAGTGATGTATTTTTTCAATTTATTTTTATTTAAATTTTATTTTATTTTATTATTTTATAGAAATATGAATTATTAATAGTTTTGATAAACAATTCGTTTATTTGCTGTACAATAATTTATGAGGTGTAAAAAAAGTTTAAATGTTGAACAAAAATTTATTAGTGATGTACACCTAAAAATATCCCAATAATTATTATGATAACATTTAAAACATTTCCTAAGTACATATAGGGCAACACGCAACGTAGATTTCTGTGGTTTTATAATACTTTTTTTTTTCAAATTTGATGTCTCTTATTTTGGGTATAAACTACTAGCTGTCACCCGCTACTTAACCTGGCCACAAATTCTAAATGCTGGAACAATTTATTTATTTCTTTTCGAGTGCACAAGAGTTTCTTCATTTTATTTTCTACAAGGATGAACTTCCATACAAACTTTCGTCCTTCATTTAACCCTTATATGTAGGATTTCTTAGCGAGAGACACTGAACTCGAATGAAATGCGTCGTGAAACCAACATCGTTTGTTAAAAAGACTTTTAAGGTGATATAAGGTTTTTTTATTTATAATTTATGCACACTTAAACTTACAAATTTATGTAAATTGTGGATGAAGCTATAAAGATTACGATACAGATACAGATACGGTAATGATACGGATACGATACAGATACGATAAAGAAACGGATACGATACAAATACGGTTACGATACAGATATGGATACTATACAGATAGGGATACGATACAGATAACGGTACTGAGGGCATATAACACTGTTTTTCTCTATAAAGATTAGAATAGTGTGAGTAATCCTGACCAGGCACTGTTATTAAGCTTGTTAATTTATATTTTTTATCCTGCTTCGTACAACGTCCGCTTTGTACACACCTCTTTAACCATGTCAGAAGTCTTCTGGTACTATAAAGAACTTCGTACTACTCCCTCCACCAATCCTGACTGGAGCACCGTGGTCGAGAACCTCTAGCAATGAGCAGATATCCGCAGTAAAAGGCCATGAATGGGCTATGTAACTTTTAATTTGAAAAATATGATATCACGTTTGAAAAAAGCAGTAATGTAAAGTTTAAAATATTCTTTCGATATCGAGAATAGCCTTAGTAGCAATGTTTTCGTTCGAGAACCGTTCCGTAAGCCAATTGCTTTCCAAAGATGTTATCAAACTTGTGAGAAATCCGCTTCGTTACAAAAGTAGGACGGAGCAAGCCATAAAATCTGTAATACCTGGCTGATACGTCGATAATATTAGAAGTTTCCTGAATTGCTGCAAATGGACTGTTTGTGGTTTTGGAATGGGCTCGCTTTTACCCATTAATATCAAAATCAAATCAAATCTGGAACGGCTTAACCGATTTTGACGGGACTTTCACTGGCTGATGTAATACTGAATAATAAGGAGTAATTCAGCCTTTTATTTTAGAGTTATAAAACACTAGCGGCTCGCCCTGGCTTCCCACGGGTGGACATTTTGTGTTGTACACTTTGAAATAAACAAAGAGTACACATTTCTGTAAAACTATAATATTAATTTTTACATTTATATATTTAGAGCTATAAATTAAAAAAAAACTGTTTTATGCAGCCTATGTCACTCAGTCATAATTTAACATTCTAATGGTGAAAGAATTTTTGAAATCGGATCAGTCCTTTTTGAGTTTACTCGTTACAAACATACAAAAATAAAAATCTTTTCTCTTTATTATTAGTGTGGATAAGTTATAGTGAAATCTGCGAGCTGAACGATGACTTTTTTGTTATATTCTACGCGGTCGAAGTCGCAGGCAAAGCTAGTTATTAATAATTTAAATCCGGCCACTTAACGTGACGCAGCTGTTTATAATAATCATGTCGTTATTGACATAATCAAAATCACCTGTCATACCGAGGTGGTATTAGCCCTTAAGGATAACTGACGAAATATACCGTCCCAAAACCGTTCTCCTTGAATATTTTCCCGCCATCTTCGTTAGCATTATATCGATTTTTATAGTTTTTTTATATATAGTTCATATCCTGTTGTATTCTATGCGTAATATAATATTTTAACACGAGGAAGTCACACTTTATGTGTGTTAGGCAAGTTTTTAAAGGCATGAAAGATTTGAAATAAGTTATCAAAGTTTGTCACACTTGAGTATGACCATAAAGCATTGTATTTATGTATTTGTTAATAACAACTAAAAATTTATTTAGCACTAGCTGTACCCGGCGCGCGTTGCTACACATCAACTCATCAACCATGTGTCCGATCGATATCATTTTGATACCAAAACCTTTTCCAGAGAATTCTTATCAAAGTTGCTAAAGACATCAGAGCTCTAACTCCTACCATTGCATTTTTTTAGGTTTTTGAAATTCCATCCTATGAAGCCAGGAAGGAAACTACGATTCGATGCCTAAAGCCAGCGAAAATACGATTATATATTACGATGTTAAGGAGCTTTCAGTTTAGTCACGTAAACGGAATATCTAAAGTTAACGTTATTGAGTTTTCGATAAGTAAAATTGGTATAACGTTTCAATAGACTACGTTCATGTCGATATTAACATAAGGATCTTTTCGCGCTGGCGACTTTCGGTACGATATGACAAAATGTCGCACGTTTTACGCGGATACAGTTGAATATTGAATTGATATATACAACTAAATATCTATATAACTAAATATTGATCTAACGCAAAAAAATAAAAAAAAAAAATTTTTTTTTCAAATATTTAAACATGTTTAATACTTCATAAGACTTTTTAATAATAATACTTCTCCTAGATTCCCGAAATAAATTAATTTAATATGATTTTAATTAATATGAAGTAATTACATTAACTTACCAAATACCATTGTTCTTTGAACAGAGGATCAGGAAATGATGGTGAGCTGGACTGCCTCATCACATGCCTGGGCTGAGACAGGTGATCTCGCTTCGTCCTTTTCAGTTCTCTTTGCTGCATCACCCATCTCACCTAGACGACAAAAAAGTATACAAGTACCTGCATTTCATTTCGGTTCAGAGGGGATGCAGATCTTTTAAATTAATATATAGTATTTATTACCTCTGTCGAACTATTTCGGTGATGGACAGACAGAGGTTCAAGGAAGTGTATGTAAGTATTGTACAATATTTTAATGAAAACCGCATCAAAATCGTATAAGCCGTTTCCAGATAAGAGCGTACAAACTCATGAGCAAATTGACAAAAAGGAATGTACCAGGAGTGTTGTCAACATGTTCCCGCCCTAAAAAAAAGTGTCAGATCAAAGTATGTAATAAAATTACAGTAATAAACAGATTTAGGTAAAATTTTGCAATAAATGTAGTTTAAATTATTTTTAGAGACTACAAATTACACAAGTACTATGATAATTTTATATGAAAGACCTTTTTTAAGACAAAGATATTTTACTTTGACCTATAATTTGGGTTCATATTGGAAAATTCTTTTTGTCTTCGATAATCCACTTAGCGAGTACGACTTTAGGCTATTTCACATCAAGCTACAATGAATAGGAGATTACAAAAACGGGAGAATACATTCTTATTTAGGATTAGTAAATACGTATTTTTAATGAACGCGGGTGAAGTCGCAGAGCACAGCTAGTCGCTCATATTCTAGTAAGACAGAGAATACATTTATAAATCTCTATGCAATACGTACCGTTTCAGTTTTATCTGAATCGGTCGGTGGCATGGAATATTTATGCAGAGTGTTTCGAACCGTTCAAATGCCGATACAGAATTTTCTAGAATCCGTCGAAGTAATGTAGAAATTATAATGCAGAACCTGTATGCAGTACTGTTATTTTATTTCAAGCTTTTGTTTTAATTGCAGTGTATGTTTGTATATTAGTATGTACTATATTTGTTTGTTACGGGTCAAATCTTGCTAGCTTAATTAGACCCACTTCCTCTTATACTACGGAGCTGAAATTTTCCATAAACCTTCCGAGCTGATTACAATGCATTTTTATGACGAGCATGATTTGATACTACGTTCAGGATTGGTTCCAGATAAGGAACTCCTAAACGGTTATGAAATTTTATGTGTTTCTTCGCATTAGGGCTCTGTTATTAAGGCTTGTGTTTTTAAATATTTTAATAAAGCTTCTTAGTTTTATATCGAAAAGTTAAATATTATTTAATTTTCAAATCTTTCATCATCAATACATACAATAAATCTATAAATAATATCTGTTTGTACGTTGAATAAATTTAGCAGGAACACACTATTACTATAACTGTCACACAGTATCACTAGGATTTATGTAAAACAAGAATTTTTGGAATTCTCGAATGTTTGTCTGTGCTTGTGCGCGTTAATATCCGGAACGACTGATCTAATTTGAATGCGGCTTTCACTGATGTATTAAGCTTTAATTCACATTTAGCGTTCGTATTTTTTACATAAAATTGTCTGTTTAAAGAACGCCTTTAGCTATGCTTAAGCGAAGCGTTGAATTCTAATTCAAAATATTCTTTTTTATATAGTAAGCAGTGACTTCTAACTAAAACAATTCTAAAATTTTAATATAATCTTACTAGTTGACCCAGCAAACGTAATTCTGATGATTGAATTGAAAAATATGTTATACGTACGGCTTATACGTAATAAATTGTAATCAATACGAGCATTGCATTTTAATAATAGTAAATTATATTATGTATAAATACTTAAAAATTTACGGTTTACGGTATTTTACGTAGAAATTACGGTAAAATCTTACCTGAGGATCACTTTTCAGTCTATGTACGAATTCTGCGCTCACATTTATAGATCTTTTGCTGACGTGTGGATGTGAAAACAAGAAAAAATACTGCAGGTTTCCGATCTGTAACAAAGAAAATACTATGTTAGATGGTTAATCCTATTAATATTATAAATGTCAAAGTTTGTGAGGATGTATGGATGAAAGTTTGTTGCTTCACACAAAAACTACGGAACAGATCTGAATGAAATTATGAAGTTATGTACAGTAGCGAAGCTAGTTCCCAAAGTTCCCAAAGGTGTGTAGTCCACAAACACGCTCTTAGCCAGCGTACCGGTGGATAGATGAATAGAGAAAATAAATATATATCGATGAGACGTATCCATCATCCATCCATCCAGTCGTAACACTATGAGCTTTCATGCTTTAAAGCCAAGTAAAGCTCGTAGTTCTGTTATCTTTAAATGGCAGTCGTTAAACCATCTTAAAAGTACAGGTGGCACAGTATAGACTCAAAAACGGTATAGTTTCAAAAGTTGGAAGTACCTGCTGCAAAATTAAAATTATATACCTCCGGACCATACGCAATGTGTATAAAAATATTTAATAACTTGCCAGACGACATAAGGGCTCTAAATAATGTCAAAATCTTTTTGAAAAAATTAAAACATC
>DWJZ01003062.1:0-17884 GCA_018249125.1 Asbolis capucinus
CGGCGCGACCTCTAATTTTCAAAATAACGTGCGTATCAGAAGTTGATTATCACTTGCTACGGTGAAGGAAAACATCGTGAGGAAACCTGCACTCCTGAGAGTTGTCAATTAAGTTCTCAAAGGTATGTAAAGTTCACCAATCAGCACTTCGCCAGCGTGGTGGACTATGGCCTGTGCCCCTCACACTGAGTGGACACCCGAGCCCAGTAGTGGGACAGTTACGGGTGGCAATTATAATGTGTTGAATCTATTTACAAATTGTGTATCAATCTATGATCATTGGTCCGTGTCTAATGATATCATACCATTATACCGAACAACATACATTCCAATTTGAGTCACCGTCTGATCAATATTCACTACACAGCGTGCTATTTATTCAACTCCATTCTATACTCTATTTCTATTTCCAAACAATTATTCGAACCCAATTATAATTTTACTTAATACAACATCTCGTACAATTAAATTCGAGCCAATTATGAAAGCGAAGCTTACAGCAGAATGTGTAGTCCTACGAGCTCTGTAATTAATGGCAGTAGGTAGTGGGTTAATAGCAACTACTAAGCGATTACCACAGACTTCGGTGCGATTACGCTAAAGATCGAAATCTAAATCTAACTGCCGCAAGAATCCACGAGCGAAGCTTTATTGATAGCAGAGCTTTGCTGAGCGGAGTGATGGCGAGGACTAGGTAATGAACTCGAATCTAATAAATTCAAATCGACTTCCACCACAATGCTAGAGGAAGTACCGAATGAATATATTAGTTGATTTTTTAATGTAAAATTGCAATAATTTAAGTTGCATGCAGACGTGAAAAGAGTTTTAAGAACGGCGTGCAACTAACTTTGTACAGTGCAGTTTTAAATTAACAGGATTTTAACGGGGTTCCCTTATATTCTCTATTATTAATAATAAAAATAAATAGTTATTTTGTTCTGGGAATTCGCATACACGTTTCTATTTCTAAGTCCAAGGCGATCTTAATTGTTTATGTTATACATTGACAATCAAACTAGAGAATGGTGTCTGGTTTCTTCTGTTCGCACTCTTACATTTTACTTGATTCTTTAATCTATTTGTCATTTTTTTGTTTTTTTATTATCTTAAAATACTCATAACGTTTTTTTCTCTGTGGTGCTACTAATAAGGAGATTCATATCAATCAACCAAATTTGTTTATGTCGTAATAATTCGTCGTAAATAAGTCATAATAATATAGATTACTTTGTTTTTACTAATATCCCCCTGGATGAAGAATACTATGATACCATTCATACGATTACCTAAGTTAAGTTCTTACGGTACCTATTAAGCGCAGCAAGATAAATTAGTGATTACCTAAGGCAAACTATCCTGCGATTACGTTAAAGATTGGAATCTTAGGGCCACAAGAATGCGCACCCTGCTTGTAATAAAGACGGAGGCTTCGAGCAAAGCTTCATTGATAGTAGGGATCCTTCGCGCTAAGAAATTGACGGCAAGAGAATAATAGTCACAAGGATTTGGGATTTATAAATGTTTGGGACGCGGACAAATCTTTGACTGTCCTAAAAGATAATGTATATTATCGTTTTAAAAATTTTAAACACGCTTTAATGGTTTCTATTGTTGAACTTCATTATAAGGGCCGGTATAAGACCTTAGACATTCTTTATCAATGTTATGAAACCCTAAATCGAGGTTGTGTAATATCGTTTCAAAGTTCGTCGAGTCACCTTCTAGCTTCATCATTATAGCATCTCTAAGACAGAGTTTTATTACGTTGTTGGCCAATTAACACAAGTAAGCGAAATTTCAGCTTATCCGTTTAAAAAGGGCATCAAATTTTAACTATTTAACTTGATATTTTAAAATTCCCTTGTCTCGCTTGATAATGTTTGATTTAGTTCTTGGTGTTGTTAATGTCCATGGGCGACGTCACTTCTATCAGGTGATGAATTTGCTGGATTGAATGAATAAGTCAGGATATGTCCAGTTGTTCCGTTGAGTTGAGAAATGTGAGAAGTATCGGAGTAGGCATCTAGCGGTATGGGCATTAACCCAATGATGGGCCTCTACTGTGCACGGGTGTCTCGTAATACTGAGGAGGCCTAGAGCATAATACACCACGCTGCTCCAACACGGATTGCTTTTAGTTGCCACCCAAATTTTCGGAATTTTTTCTGCAGCCCGTAGGCTTCCGACATGACTTAACGAATGTTTTTGATAATTACAACCTGAATCGGCAGCTTCAAGTCCCTCAAAATTACGAAAACCCTCATGAATGTTTTGCCACTGGTGGTCCCCCATACTATTACCGACCTCGCCCGCTGTTCCTTTAATTTTTCAACCGAAAAAAAGCCGCTGAACTGTGAACGCTTCTAGGTATTACTGTCTCCAAATACATAGATATAGTAAAAAAAAACACTATGTTTCCTATACCGTTTTTTTTCGTAAACAATAGTAATTAATTTAATTAACTTACCAATGAAATATAAATAATGAAACTTTTCCACAATATGAATCTAACAATAATAACTCGACAAAAACGTTCACTGAGAATCGAACCTGGGAGCATTATACTCGCTACAGGTACAATTAATTACATTTCGATATAACCAAGACAAGCGTTGGGTTGAGAATTTTTATAAAAATCACTGACTGACATATCGATACGGACGATAAAAACAGAAATAACCGATACGAAACTTGGAACGAAAACAATTTTCCTTCAAACTTTTATGTAATTTTCTCCAAGGCAACTTATTAGTCTATATTGAGAGTGGAGTTAGAAAACCGTTTTAGCTTTGGCAGTTAGATACTTTTCATCCGAAATACATCGATGTGATGGGTATTTATAAAGTCGGGAGTTCTTCATTGAATTGGTTTTTCGTTTAATTTTTTTTAGTCAAAGTTGTTGTAAACAAGTCGTTTATTTCATGTAAATATTTTCAATACACTTATGAACGTAATTTTTTTGGAACCTACCACCGTTCCGGAAAGTTGCCATAATAATAGGAGAAGAAACGGCGAAAGAAACTCCTTTACGTATCTTTTAAAAAATACAATAATCATTGAGTAAGTACAAAGCGTGTGAGACATGTCAAAATCGAAAGAAAGACTTACTCGATTATCAAAAATCGATTATCACTTCATTGAAAAATCATAGCTTTATTTTGAATAGTCAATAGATAGAAAAAGTTTGTTATCGGTTTGTTGTGCCGTTTTTTGTTTAGGTAATCTTTATGTAGTTATAGAAATATATTTATTTATGTAAAACCTTAAGAGGTTTTTTTCAAACGGTGCACTTAATGCATCGTGGTATTCTTTGCCAGTCAACCCATGCTGAAGGCGACACTGTGGCAGGTGCTAAAAATAAAACAAATATCACTATTAACCTGTAGTTATAATAAGAAAACCAATTATATCTTGTAGTTAGTATCTTATGGGTATGCTATAGACATAGTATAAATGGAAAATTAGTGAAAAGCATACTTTAGTCCACTTATATATGTATATGGTAGTTATTATATATCAATTTTTTTCCGCGACTCTGTTTGGAACACTTTTCATTCACTATTTTATATTTGATTATGACCAATTTCCATACAAATTTTCATAACCTTTTTTTGGGGGAAATGCGTAACGTTGAGTATACTTGGTGAGAGAGGTATTACCCCTTGGTGAGAGGGGTAGGTAATGTGAGAATTTTCCACCGCCTTGTCCCTGTAGCTGGGGAATAGAAAACGAGCTGCGGTAGCCCCTACCTGTCGTAAGAGGCGACTAAAAGGGGGCTTTTGGGGTTGCGGGTGGCCAGAGAGGGAGCTCGAACCGCCCAACGTCAACCCCGGGAAGTGTAGAAGATGTATGTATGGCCGCATACCGCTGAAAACTGGGAAGACGGGAAGGTATGGGACCTCGAGTCCCTTACGAGAAGAGCCCAACAAGGCACTGCGCTGGGAGGATCCCGGTTGCGTTCCTTTGGAGATCCCGGAGTCCTCCGTGTAGCGCTGAGGAAGGCCACATAACAAAAAAAGGGTTATGTGAGAGTTTGGGGAAAGATACCGACCAGACTCGTCTGCCCTCTAAACCCTGGGTTATCCCAAACGCCTGAGTAGGGAGGCATGGGCAAACAGCGCAGCCTTAACTAATTTCCATCCCTTCAAGCCGTTTTTCGCGATAAAAAGGAGTCTATCTTCTTTCTCAAGTTCTAGTATAGAGTAAGGAACCTCTGTACCAATGTGTACTGAGTAATTAGTAGTAGTTACGTCAGGAAACGTAACAGACAGACAACTTATGTCTATAATATTAGGAAGGATATAATGTAACAAGCTATACTAGGTTATGTATGTATGGTTGTAAAACATTGTACTGCTACTAAAATACTTCGCTGCAAACGCATTCCAAAAATATATTCATATTTCTACTTCAGAATATATGAAATTGCAATTCATAAAGCGTTGAAGGTATGAATTTTCAGTGTCTCATAAATGTTATATATTTTATACGGGGCGGGGAGAAGAAATTAATTTATTACATTTAATTTTCTTTTGCTTATATTGTTATTACTTGCTATACCAACAAATCTAAGATCAAAAAAATATCGTAAAAACACTTTTTTTTTTATCTAATATTGCTTACCAATAAAGCATTATAGAAACGGCGGGTATTCCCTTCGTCGTAAATATACCACCTGTACGAACGACGCGTTTTGCCTCGTCTTTTTTCACCTGTGCCGCGAAGGATTAGAATAAGTTGTTCGCTTCGGTGTTCCCATTCGCCTATAATGTAAATCTTCCAGTCAAGTCTTCCAAGTCAAGAGTGGATAGGCTTCTACTAAGTTACACTGTACCATCGATAACTTCATCGCCACTTGCCATGAAGTGGGATGACTACCGTAGTCAAGCTCTAACTTTTATCTAAGGTAAAAAAAACTCCAATAGTAATGAGGTCTATCAGTCACACTAATTGGCAGTTCGAGCGGTTTTCACTCATGTAGATCTGTAAGCTTGAATTAACACGTAAATTATTGTTTTATTAAAATTGGTTAAAAATTAAAAAGACACATTCTCTCTCTTAAGAATTTCTTGAGCCTTTAGTTACACAAAACCGAAGGAAAATCATTCGTTGAAAAAATCTATTATCCTTCCATATGTGTAGTTTCCTTATTCGATAATATAAGCTCACTTGATATTACTACTAAACAGATATATAAACAAAATAAAATTAAATCCTAAACTTTAACTTTGTTAAAATAATATCTAAAAGAAATCTTAAAATTCTACCAGGAGCATTGTACCTAGAACACTGGCAGCATTACCCCGTTGAAGCGCTTATCAAGTTTTTTGAGCGAAATAGCTGCCAGTCACCTGAAGTAATGTCAAGTATGGTCACGTGAAAGCTGTCATGTCAGATGACGACGAACCCAAAGTATCAAAAGCCGCAAATTCATAATCTTCTGTAATAGAAGAGAATTTATTACTTCTATACTAATATTATAAAGCTGAATAGTTTGTTTGAACACATTATTTTCATCACAAGTATTTCTTTTTGAATAAAATTATCCTTGACATAATCTCGATTAGTATCTCAGAAAATATTTATTTATTATTTAAGTACACACTGCCTATCTCTAAGGAATTTTTTTCCAGCAGACTTGCGACTGGAGATGTGACAGAAAATTTTTAATGTACAGACATACATGATAAATACATCAAAGTATTAATATATATGTATATGTCATAGTTTAGTTTTAAAATAACCTCGCAACAAAACGGCAGTTACCTTACACGCATCCCTTCAAAACAGCTGATATCTATAGCCTCTTCGATATATCACCCTGGTATATCAGAACAGGGGTCACGTACATAAATTCGTTAAGTCTATTAGAACTTCAACGTACTCGTAATCATTGATTAATCACTGGATATTATATTCGAGTCAATTGAAATATGTTAAATGCGTTGGCTTTTAATGAAGTTAAATGATGTTGAAGTGGATTAATTTAGGCGAAACATCAATTAGCTTGGTGAATTGTAATTTGCGTCAAATCAGAGAGGCTTTGCGTGCGAGTCGATTAGATTATCGGGCGATGAATCGAATGGCCGTTAAAACGGATTCTGATTCTGTCTATACATACATATATACATATATGTACCTATGTAGGTTATATATGTGGCATATAGTTTTAGAATTTTATCATCGTTTAATACGATTTTGGTATTTTTTATATATGTACATAGGTGGCGGATTGTCCCTTCTTCGTACGGGTGGATATGAATTTTGTGTCTACGAGTACGTAGGGATCCGACCGCACGTTGGAGCCATGCAGCTATTTTTATTCTTAAATGTCCGTTTCCACCTCCCAGATCGACCCCTCTCCCCCTCACCCCATCCCGCAGCTTAGTGCCCCCTTCTGCGCTGTATATAGCCAATACAGCCATGTTATTCAGGAATAATGTAGCATTCCATTGTAAAAGAAATTTGGAAACAAGTCCAGGAGCTTTTTAGTTTGTTCTTAATAAATTCAAAAAACAAATTTTTCCTCTTTATAATCTGAACTTAGTGTAAATTTGACCCACTTATGCAGACCCAGGTTTTGCATCTTAAACTATTGGTTTTAAATTAAAGCAAACTTCCTAGTTGTCTTATGATAGGTAGGTATATACTTAAGTTTTTATGGTTTAACTATATAATTAAATTTACATTTTAAAACTAGGGGCCGCCCGCGACTTCGCCCGTGATATGTTGTTAAAAAGTATATATGTTATCCCATACCATATTCTATCTTTGTGTAAAATTTTATTGAGATTCGTTCTATATTTTTTGCGTAACAAACATCCATCCTTACAAACTTTCGTATTTATAATATTAAGTAGGACGCATAAAGTCACATATTTAATTACCCATACAAATTAACGGAATTATCCACGTCAACGGAAAAATATGAAAACTGAAACGGAGCAGTGACATGGTTTGGACCAGAAAATGGTTCTACGAAAACGCAGCTCGTGACACTAATTTGACGCCATATTTGGGTCACATTAGTGCTTCACGTAGCGTTAAACCTAATTCATATCAGCGGTTGTTCATCGTAATTTTGTAATGTCATTGATGTACTGTCAGTGACGTCACGTCAGTGATGTAGCGTCAGAAGCATGTCGATTTTAATTATAAGGGTTATTTTGGATGCGTTTTGGTACGAATTTTATGCGTACATGTCTGAGCACGCACGTAAGATCCCGGCCCTACAAGTAATACGGGACTCCACTGAAATCAACTCAACGCTCATTTCACATGGGCATGATCGTACGAATACGTACGATACGATTTCGAGTCCAAAGTTACCGCTCTTTAACTTAACCTTCAAAGTAAATCAACTGCAACCGGCCGCCAAGACTAACTATCTGGTGAACTTCCATAACTGGCTCTAATGAACCCGTGTCCCCTAGACACGGGTCTTCCCTCGTAACCGTCGAGACCTAGGGCGTATTTCAACTCGCTGCTCCAGTGCCGTATTGGGGCACCCCGAATCCTATACGTGCAGAAGAAGTTATCGTAGTAGGTTACAAAAGTCAGCTGCTTGTTGATAGGGCTTTGTAGGTAGGATTATTTTCTTTGTGTGAAGCCCGTTTGGATGGCTACCACCCTCTTGCGTAAGTCAGCCTCAACAGGATTCGATCGGCTTGGGAGCTAGTTCTTCTTTTTTCTCCACGTCCTTTAGCCTACTCCTAGTCCTTCCTACTGTCCTACTGACTCATGCTTGCCTAACTCATTCGATCAGATTCAACATAAGCCCGTCGAAAAGAGCTAGAATTTAAGAAGTTACTACTGTATCAAACACTGCCAGTTGAAAATAAAGGGTTAATGTCCGTAGAGGGCAGGCTAATTTATATTTTAAGATTTTTAAAAGTCCCAATCCGTTCCCACGAGGTAGGTCAATTGTTGTTTGCGAAGGAAAAATCTAATCCAGTTAATTTATTCACGAATAGGCCACCAGAGAGGGATAGCTACCACTGATGAAAAAAGCTACGAATTCATTAAATGTAGGTCAACAAGACCCTTCTGTTATAAGATTGTTTAAAATATTTTTGCCGCAGAAACGGTATTTTATACTAAACTAGTTCTAATATTTTTTGCTTACCTACACCTGCAAAATGAGGTACGATTTTTTTGTTTCATATTTTTCCTGAAATGGCCCATTTTAGAAGAGGAGGCTTTTTTATACAATTAATGTACTGAGGGGTTTGCAACCTGCGGCCTTCGGGCTGCATGCGGCGCATAAGTCAATGCGGTGCGACACACACAGACTCCATTTACACAATGTAACTTAACGTTTGTAACTTAAAATGTGGCCCGCACTAATAAAATAATAATACTTGTACAATATCCTAATAAGTCAGTATATTCGAGGGTATTCCTAGTATATTCAAAGGCGTAACCTGGCGATGTAGCCATTTCTTACTCGGAGATATCATCTCCCACTACAGAAATTTCCAAAAATCTAAAATCACGAGTTTATTGAATATTAATGAACGAAATTGCAGACATTTAATGTTGTAGATTATAATATAATATACAATTTTAATACCATTTTTAACTGAAACAAGTAGGTACCCACGGTTACGGAACATATAATTGTGAGTACCTATATCATAACTGAATTGTAACGGGGCTCACGATTAATGAAGGATGTAATCGAGAATATCCGGTACCAATAAAATTGATATATTTATAATACTCGTAAATGACTTGCAAAATGGTGGCATCAAATAAAATTACCATTTAAATAATGCAGAATAAACGACAATTGTAATGAATGCCACATTAACATCGTTTAAATAAATTCTGGCCGCAAATGGTCGCGAGTTAATTAAAAGCTAGCATTTTTCAGCGCCTCGATTAATGTTCTTGATATTTTATAGTCTTATTTTAGGCACGGCTTTTGCTTGATACAGACTTGATTACCTAACTTCCTAAACATTTTACATTAAAAATAGAATAATTATTTGCCTAAAAAATATTTGACATTGAGATAAGTGAATTGAAGTGAATTATTTAAGTTATTTAAGTTATTCAATTATATTATTTAATTATATTATTAAATTATGAGTAAACAACATTTGACATTTATAATTCTAATAACTAACTGCCTAAATTATAATTGACATTTATACCTCGAATAAAGCGATCTCTCGTCGTTCATAACTCATTTATACCTTTGATAAATGTATTCAATACATCCGTTCTCAATACTATAGAATTCCTTAGGTAGTCGGTGGTATGAAGAACATAAATAATACCCATAACCTGAAAACCAAAACTCTATCATATAAATGCTTCTTCTGATCAGTTGCCGAACCCAGAAATTCCTCACTTTGTAATTTAAAAGGAGCCTAATTTTGTAGAAAAGAAATCACACTACAAATTTGCAATATTAGTATTGAAATTAATTCGTAAAACATAAACCGTTTAGTTTTGTAAGGTCTAGGTCCTCCGTTCTCGCTATAAAATATTTGATGATAGTTTTTCCCCATTAAAGGCCTCACTAGTGAGCTCAGGTCTCGGGAGGAGGCCTCTAGCACAAACACGCTGCTTCACGGGCATACAGCGGATTTAATAATCATGTTATAGAAATATTTACGTGTTCATTATGATATGAAACTGGTATAACGAGGAAGTAAACTAAAACAAACCAAATTAACAAATGGATAAACTTTTGGGATGTCGGGAGTCAACAATAAGCCTTCGCTGGCTTCCAATTAGGGCCAACTATGTAATTACGACGTACACAAGCTTTTATAAATAACTTAGACTTTTACTCATCGGGACTCTCATCGTGTTCTAAATAACATGACCAAAAGATCCTATTGTTGTTTTTAATACACTTTTGTTATGTTCTTGTTTTCTCCCCGTCCTTCCCCCAGGAACTCTTAAATAAAACACTGTTTTTAAACCCTTCCCGTAATCTGGAAAACCCTAAAAAGTGAGGTTTTGACTATCAAAACAAAACATATTAAAATATCGAACAGATCCTCCCGTAATAGTTACTTATGGTTGGTTATTAATATTGTATTTAACCCATGGAAGAAGTTAAGCAACATCCGGTGCGGTCGGTAGGAGGATAGGTGACCGCTAGTAGAAAAAAATTCAGGAGCACTTCCGTGCTTTGGTTAGCAGGTAAAGTCGTTGGTCCCGGTTAATATCTTTAAATAACATCGTTATGCCTCGTCGGAGGCCTTCGGGCGTTATAAAATCTTCCGACATTTGAGTTAGCCACTCCTCCACCAATCCGCATTGAAGCATCTTCCTCAGTATAGGGAGAGAGAAACGACAACAACAACAACAAAAACTTTTTATTGTACACCAATAGACATAACCATTAATAACATATCAGGTACAGTGAGCCGTACCAATATATCAACCCAGCTGCAAAGATCAAGGTTGCAGCATTATGTCCTGATTCCTCCATTATAAGTACATCCAGTTTTACAACTATTCCTTGTATTTCCAATAATTGAACAACAAATTCACATAACATTATTTTAACTCTGTTAAAACTCGCCGCTAGTACAATAACTAGTAAATGGACATTTTCAACTTAAACTATTTGATGGACAGTGGGTTCGACCGCTTTAAATTTTATCGGGGGTCGTCCTCCCAGCGTAGGACGATGAGTAATGTATGTGTAGAAATTGACATTATAATATTAGGGTCCACTCGGGGCACCACTTTCGTACTAACGTTGATAAAATATTGGTCTATGTCCATCACCAGACCAAAAAAACCTATTTTATGACCCCTTGACACCCTATATATTTATATTTGTGAGTACGATGTTATTTTATAGGATCGTCATCATTGCAATCCTTAACTATCCCACTACTGGGCTCGGGTCTCCACCTAAACTGTGAGGGGTACAGGCCATAGTCCACCACGCTGGTCAAGTGCGGATTGGTGAACTTCACACACCTTTGAGAACTCTTATAGAAATCCCTCAGGAGTGCAGGTTTTTCTCACGATGTTTTACCGATGCAAGTGATATCATCAACTTCTGATACGCAAATAACTTAGAAAATTAGAGATCTCAGGATTTAAACCCACGACTTCCCGATTGGGAAACCAACACTGAAATCATCATTCAATCACTATAACTGGTTTCAGTTATTTTATAAGATACAAATATTCAAAAAGAAGCTATTAATAGCAAATAACAATAAATCTGTCGGAGTTTTTTTTTTATATATGTATATTCATAGTTGTCAATCTAAAAAGGCGTTGATTCCCACAAGAATTGAATAAACAGAAGCAAAGAGAAGCTTCTGCAAAAACACTCATCGAACGTGTGTACGTTTAATGTCGTTTCAAATTATCAAACTGTACATTTGTGTGTATAATGGAATTTTCTTATACATACTCAACTCCGCAGGGATTTGTCGGGTAAAACCGATTCAACAAGCACCTTGCAAAAATACTGTAAAACTTTCAGCTATTTCATACTATAAAAACTGTCTTCGTTTTGCTTCGGAAGAACCAGTTTTCAGAAAAAAGTAGTTATTGTAACAGTAAAACAGTTACACATATTGGTTTCACGGACTTATTTGTAGATTTTCATGTGCTCTATAAATCTGTAGTACATCACTTTTCTCTTTTTCAATAATATCCGCAGCGTACGCTATACAAGAAGTTTTTGGTATTTTTTCACACTTTGGCTACATTATCAAATTTTTTATACAGACTCGTTTTAAATATTTCATAGCCTATGTTTACAACAGATACTGTAGGATATTCTCCTCAAGCAAACAATCAAATCTCCCTCTTGATTATATTAGTACAAAGTTTATTGTTACGTATATTTGATCATTAATGATAATTAATAGTGTTTCTGAAGCTAGAGCCCAGCGATTCATTCTCTCCAGTAATAATTACTGTTTATGTGACAGATAAATGTTAAGCAAAAGCGAGATCTTCCGCTGGACGAGGTCTAATGCCTGGGGAGTGGCCGAACTGTGACAGTTGTTAGTCAGAATTTCTATATATGCTAACGGTACAGAAACTTCCGATAGCGTGATTCAGGTTTTTCTTGTGACGTCCTCATATAACGTATTGTGCTAATTTGTTATTAAATGTATTTATAATCCACTTTAAATAAAATAGTAGTCTTACTGCCCTCCTCCATGGAAACTTTAACTGTGCAAAATTTCATAGTCCTCTGTGTTATTTTCGTAGAAAGGGGTACAAAGTTTCCGCACCCCTTTCTACGAAATTTAAAAATGCCTGCGGCACGTAAAAAGCACGCATGTGTTAGCGTTTCTTTTCATTAATACGTTTATTTGTAGTAGTGTGTAGCCGTCGATATTGGTAATTCAATCTATAGTTTACTTAGTAGTTATTCGAGAAAATCTGTTAGTTCTTTGAAAAATGCTAAGATTTTTCTGGATAAATTAATGTGATTTACATTGTGAAGTTTTCTTTTGTGCCGTCAGTCACTTACAATTCTTAATTTTAATGAATATTCATCTTATTTCATTATCTTATACTAGGGTCCGCCTACAGCTTCACCCGCGTGTTATGTTGATGAAAGTAGTTTTTATTATTTCAGACGATAATCTATCCTTGTACCAAATTTCATAGAAAAACGTTTAGTAGTTTCTGTGTGAAGGAACGACAAATATCCACTCAACCATCTATCTATCCATCGCTCTATCCATCCGTCTATCCAACCATCTATGCATCCATCTATCCAACCATCTATCCAACCATCTATCCACCCATCTAACTACCAATCCATCTATCTATCTATCCATCCATCTATACAAACTTTCGCATTTATTATATAAGTAGGATACATTGTCCAAAATATATTTATAAGCCTCTGATGCCAGACTCGATGTACAGTATTGGTATAGTGAAATGCTACTGACAATTCCATTCAGTTCAATATTATCTGACGTTCTATCCTTCAAACGGAATATTTTATTGGTATTACTCACGTGCTGTTTATAGACTTGTTCAACCTATATACCTTAATATACATTTGAGAATATGGAAATAGGAACAATTTTATTTGACCAATACTAAATGCATTAACTAATCGAAAACATGTCAAATTTTTGGACATGACGTCTGCATATCTGACGAAATGATTATATTATTAATAATATTACTAGTAGCACAAAAAGATTGTATAATACACAATATACATATATAATACGTAATATAATACGCAATTGTAATACGCAAAACCCTACCACGCAGCTGACTTCTGTACGCCTATAACAATACCCTAATGGCCAAATAGGATTGGTATTAAACCACTCCAATACAGCAGCAAATAATGCCTAACTCAACCAACCAATCAGAAATATGCGGTACACATAACTGTGTTGTCCAACAGAGCACGAACTCAACTGATGACGAGAGCGACACAACTTTAGCAAACTAATGCGAACAATTACATTACCTGTCCGACCACATGACGCCGCAGCTTCTAAATTTCAAAAATTGCATCTGGTGAAATAGTTTTACGAAATGACCGGTGAAATTTGGCTGTAACATTTTATTCGAATGCCATTAATCGTGACGACTTAATAACAGAATTTGAACTTTGTCAACTTATTGATTACACTCATCATTGCAACCCATAAGGGTCCCATTGGGTTCGGGTCTCCTCACACAATGTCAGGGGTACAGGCCATGGTCAATCACCCTGGCCAGGTTTGGCTTGGTGGACTCACACTTCTTCGAGAACTTTATGGAGTACTCTCAAGATTGTAGTTTTCCTTCCGATGTTTTCCTTCACCGTAGCAAGTGATAATCAACTTCTGATGCGCACATAGCTCTGAAAATTAGAAGTGCGCGCCGTTTGCTTTGAATCGTGAGTCTTTTTTTTACCTTCTATTAATTAGTGCTTGGCCGCGCTCTTTACGAATGGTAAGCGGCGATGCGGTCTTATATGGTAAAGCGCACTAATTTAGTATAAGCCTATTAACTCTTGACTTGAAGACATTTACATTGTAATCGAACGGGAATACCGACACGGCAACTTATTCCAGTCCTTCGCAGTACGTATAAGGAAGGAAGACTCAAAACGTGATGTTCGTACTGATGGAGTGTCAAACGAAGAGATGGATACCCGCCGTGCGCCGGCTCGTTCGATGATGGAAGGGGAATGGGGGAAATATGTATATCGTGTAACTCCTGTTTGAGAGACCAACGTTCAAAACCAGTAGGCTGCTGACACTTATAGGCATAGTACATTTTGAAGCAGGCGGCATAACGGTTTGAAAGTAGGCTTTTCTTGGTCATGCTGCTCTTCCACGATCCTCTATTGTCAAAAGCAATATGCGAATCGCAAAGTAACTTGCACTCCTAACAGTTTCCCTTTAAATTCTTGAAGGTGTGTTAAGTCTACTCATCTGTACGTGGCCACCATTTATTTTTTATTTATTTAACCTTTATTGACCTCAATATGGTACATGAGGCGAGCGTAATGCTAAGTGCATTATCTACCAGCTAATCATTGGACAAAACAGAACCATTGAACCAACTTTGGTGGACTAAGGCGTATATTCATTACATTTTGAGAGGCGATCTGAGTCTCGTAGCGGGACAAGGGTTTCAATAATGATAAGAATGTCAACCAAATCCTCACAATAAGGCTTAGTAGGACTTTTTCATGCTTCTGTATCAACGTCACGGGAATGTAATTTATGAATTTTATACGAAATCGCAGCTAAGCCCTTACCAGGTCTGCTTCCATCCCATACAAAATGATAGTTACGTTTACGTTACGCTATCGAGTTTTAAAATTCCTACTAATATACCGAACGCAGCATCGGAAAAATTCATTTAATGAGAATAAAAACTTCTTAAATACCTTTGTTGTTGAAGAGTTATATTAACTTTATGACACGTGACAGGTAAATAATATTGGATTTAAGTCTAATGAAACAAAGAAGTTTTTATACTTGATACGTCTGAGACTTGAATTGCCGCAAAGGTAGCTTCTGTCAAAGTTCTTGGAGAACAGTTTCGAACTGTAGTTACTGTTGCTTAATGGTTGAATCAGTAAACCTGAAGTTTCTTAAGAGAATAGCTCCAGGCAGTTGGACAAATTTCCGTATAACGCCTGACGATATGAAATTATATGGCAAACTCTATTATCTTCAACTTTGGTGACACCGGAACTATCAAGTTTGTCCTCGTTTTATGCTTTTGGGGAAATCAAAGTTGTGTCTTCTTTGTGTGGTGGATACTTCGATAAATTTCATAGTTCTACTAATATTACAAATGCGACATTTTGCTTGGATGGATGGAGGTTTGTTACTCCGTCACGTAAAAACTACGGAACGGGTATGTACTAGTTTATTCAGATCCCTTTAGAAGTTCTTGGATAACGAAGTCACAACGATTCGTCTATCCTCACAAACTTTCGCATTTATAATATTAATAGGATTTATAATCAAATTAGAAGCAAGGGAAGATCACAGTTAAAATTGTTTAGTTAGCTTTATTCCACGTCGCTATTAGCAATAATGTCATACCAGTTGACGGGTTCAAATTTTCCTAAGCCGGCAAAAGTCGGGTAAGCCTTCAATTTAACTTACTAATTTAAAAACATTTTTTGCCATCGGACGGAATGGGCCGGGCAGGTGGGGTGAAATGGAATCACCATTAAAGGTCGACGAAGGCACTTGAGCGTTTTATCGGAAATAGACTTAATAGTGACTTTTTGGGCCTCAAATTGACATGAATATTTATGAGCCGCTCTTCTTTTAGACGTAACTTCAATTAGAAAGCTGACAGGGCCCGTTACGCGGTTATTTAATTAACAGAAAGACATAACTTAAGATGAATGTTTTACCAAAATTTAGGTGTATTCTGATCACGAAATATCAACATGTAATTTTTTTTAGAACACGCGTAGTCAAGACTATTAAATGGGCCCTAACTCAAAGTGTTTAGGTACTGTTAGCAATTATAGCGTTCTCACTCAACATCAATCTCCTTCATCAGATTAGCTTAGTTCTATTTTGTTGCCATCTACTCAAACCCGGTGGCTTGTGTCTGATGACTTAAGCAACGATGGATGTGATATAAAACTGGATGGGAGACCACTGATTTGAGTAAAGTCGTTCTTCTTAAAATGTCAAATGGTAGCGGTAAGGCATTGTCTGTTGGTTTTATAGGCCTTGGAGTTTTGGTTTGGCCACTCAATCCTGCACCAGTCTGGAATTAGAGTAGATTGACGAGATTGAGATTGAGTAGATATTGACAATTGTGAAGATAGATCCATCCTCAGGAGTAAGCTATTAAAGGGTCTACACCCAGTTGATAACGAATGAATGCACAAACCAGAAGTAGGTCAAATTCAGGTTTTACGATTTAAACGGGTACATTATATAACATAAGCGCGTCAACATACGCAAAAAACATTACGTTGTTCACATCATCAGATTCACTCTATATCTATAAAAAGACCTAAAATACCTTTATCTGACCCAGACTCAAATCCCCGGAAGCTTAACAACTTAAAATTCGGGAAGGATTCGAACGGGACGCAGCCGCTCGATAAGATTCAATCTTGGGATATTCCGCCGTTAGGGTGTTGTAGAGTAAAAACCGGTTCCAGGAATATTGTACGCTAGAAACTGCCTTCGCTTCTCTTCGGAAAAACCAGCTACCAGAAAACTGTAACATTATCATGGATTTATACTATCATGGATTTATTTGTAGATATTGATATCCTCTATAAAACTGTGGTACATGACTTTGCTATATTGTCAATCATTTACGCAGCGTACGCGATATAAGGATTTTTTTGGTACTTTTTTCACACGTTGGATTACATTGTCGAAATTTTAACTCGTTTCCTATTTTTTCACGTATTTAATATGTTCATCAGGGATAATGTAGGATTCTAATGGTAAAAGATTTTTTTAAATCGGTCCAGTAGTTTCGGAGCCTATTCAATTAGAACAAACAATCAAATCTTTCCTCTTTATAATATTAGTGTAAATTGTACGAAGGGCACTTAATACGTTTTCAAATAAAGGACAAATTATTGTTTGGATATGTTTTTACACCGATATTTCGATTTTGTGATTTATGATCAAAGCTCCACTGTCGTGCGAAGAAACTTTTAACCATGATTTTCATTCACTTCATCCTCTTTGTCTCCCCGTCCTTCAGTCATCTTCCTTCTCATTCTTCTGTCCCCCGTCCTGAAGCAGTATGTTCTTGGTGTATCTCGGGTCAGTTGCTGTCGTTATTGATCCCAGTTGCATAAGTAATGTAGCGCTTCCTTCGTTTCTTTTTCTTCCCCGTGAATTCGGGTCTATTACTTCCTTCCCGCAGGCATCGCATTAGAAACTCCTCAGTCTGGTGTTATTAATGTCCACGGGCGTCGATGCCATTACCATCAGGTGATCTTCTGCTCATTTGGCTGATTATCACTTAAAAAATATCGTAACATAATTGCAAATATTAAATATACAATTTAATTTTCTATACCTACATGATAACAGCAAAAAACGACACATAATTTTTCTATGGGCTTTTCGAGGGACATTAATAACTTCGTAGAAATACACTGAACGTCGCGTGCTGTTCTCTGAAAAGATTTCTTGGCCATGTTGGCATTTGTCTCAAGATATCCTTACAAATGTTGGCTTCGCGTTAAACTCGGATACACTCGAGTGTTTGAAGTTGCATCTTAACGAGAGATAGCCAAAGGATTTTACCGAGAGTTATTTTATAGCACAGAAAAAGTTTAGCACTAGGACGTTAGCACAGGAAGATCAGCAGTGAAGTGAGGTATCCCGGCTGCGGAGCCATCGATAGCCGACTGTTCAAGATCGAAATATGGATGATATTAAAAATAAATAAATAAAATAAA
>DWJZ01003063.1:0-17882 GCA_018249125.1 Asbolis capucinus
ATCACAGAAAAGTTTGACCTGGGTGAGAATCGAACCCACAACCTCCGGTGTAGTAGTCAGGTTCACTAACCACTAGAGCAACCGGCCTGTCATGTCATGTGCCTATAGAGAGTATGTGAAACTCATCAGTAGTATAAGGAGTAGATTTTGCACTGAGAATGTGTGTCACAGGCGGAGCGGCGCGTGGTGGCCACGAACGAGCCGCAGTGGCCGCGCGCGGCGCTGTGCGGCTCGCTGCCCGCGCTCACCGTGCACCTCAGCGAGCACAAGCTGGCCGCCGTGCGCGCCGTGCTGCACGCCGCCGCCGCCTCGCCCCAGCAACAGTAACTATTACAGCCTCTTCATTTAACCGACTGGCAGAAAGCAGCACAGTATGAATAATGTTGATTTTGCTCTTTTTATCTAATGCTAGAAACTGCTCTCGCTTCGCTTCGGAAGTACCAGTTACCAGAAAACTGTAACAGTTAGACATACACTATTATAGATTTATTTGTAGATATTGATGTCCTCTATAAGACTGTAGTACGTCACTTTGCTCTATTGCCAATCATTTCCACAGCGTACGCGATATAAAGATTTTATTGGTACTTTTTTTCCCACGTTGGGTTACATTGTCGAAATTTTCACGCGGATCCCTATTTTTTCTCATATTAAATACAGCCTACGTTCATCAGGGTTACTGTAGGATTCGAATGATTAAAGATTTTTTTAAATTGCTTCAGTTGTTTCGAAGCCTATTAAATTCAAACAAACAAACAATCAAATCTTTCATCTTTATAATATTAGTCTAGAAAAAATATGAATGTCTTACGAAATTCTATTATCAAATTTAGTGAATAGAAACATGGTGACGATATTTTCCTCACTCTGGCAATTTATACTTAACCGATATTTTACATTGTATCCTCAATATGGAAGTCCAGTCTGATATGAAGATATTCAGTATATCGTCAAGGGCAGTGGTATATTGAGTGAGATGTGTAGTATGTCACGCTGCGTGCAGGTGGAAGGATGCGCCGAGCGATGAGCGGGCGCACTCGGCCGAGGCCGTAGAGCGCAGCGAGTGCTCTGAGAGCGAGCGCTCCGAACTCTCCGCACAACAGAATGCAACGCTCTTCGTGTTGCAGTTCGCCATCGACCAGATGTCGCTCGAGGTAAACCCTTTTCGCCTCCTAGTTACCTACTTTCTTTATGAGGTAAAATGGAAGTCTTTACTCTTTACCGTGGACGCATGCGTGCGCAGGTGCAGTCGCGCGGTCGCAGCATAGCCGAGGTGCAAGTGATGGGCGTGCGCGCGGCGCTGGCGGCGCGGCCTGCAGATACCTCGCTGTCGCTCTCCGTGCACTCATTGCTCCTGGTGGATGCGCTGCAGACGCACGGGCCCGACTTCGAGCTGCTCGTCGCCAGCCACAAGCACGTCGGGTAATTAACAGTGCCACTTTTCCCATGTCCTTTCTGCCCCTTGTTATCCTTCGCTAACTCTCGCTTGTATCCACAGCATGGACACTGCATCGGGCAGCATCCGCGGCTCGGAGCCCACGTCGCCCACGTCGCCCGCCTCGCCGGACGCTCGCGCCGCGCTTCCCGCGCCCACGCCGCTCGCGCTGCACCGCGCCATCTACAGTCTGCACCACGCGCACAGTGAGTACATGTCTTGGGTGCTTACGGTTCTTCATTTACAAAAGTTTCCGTGCGGAGTCATAAAATGACTTGTATGTGTTTCAGTATTTCAAATTAATGCAGCGTCCATTTAAATAGAAAACTTTGTTGCATTTTGTATAGATTTCGAAGCAGATCGCATCAGTCCTCCGCTGAATTCGGGGGTCGGCTTAGGCAGCAGCAGCACGTACGGCGCGTCTGACGGCGCGTGGGGCGAGGAGGGAACAGCGTGGGCCACATGGAGCAGCGCCGGCGGCGGCGGTGGTGTTGGCGGCGGCTGGGTGGCGCCTGGCGTCGTCGACTCCGAGGCGCTCATAGCGATAGAGCTTTGCTTCGTCAAGGGCGACGGAGACTCAGAGGACCTCAGGATAGCTAATATTTTGTTCAACAACTTGGATGTCATTGGTATGTTTCATTCATTTTTTTTTATTTACCTTAAAACGAGCAGATGCTTCATTTTCTTTCGCCGGTTACATTATTTTTAAATCATTTTGATTGACTGTAAAAAGAAATTAGCGACATTGCACAATTAAAATTATTTCTAGGTTTGTAGAATCATAACTTCGTCAAATCAAGTCAGTCCGCCATAGCCCTCTTACTCGCGTCCGTCTAACAATGTATTGTTTGTCAGCTAACCAGGAAACGATCGTGGAGCTGATAGGGTTCGCGCACCGTGTGCTGGGGGCCGGCAAGCCGCCCGCCGAGCCACCGCCCGCGCCTGCGCCGCCCGAGCCGCCCGCCGCCCCGCCCACCGCGCCGCCCACCGCGCCGCCCGCCGCCTCGCCTGTGGAACAGGAGGATTCTGAAGACACCGAGGAACTTCCGGTTCGTGTTATAAATATTTTATTTTCTTTCTTTTGCGTCCAACTATTTGAGTTACTTTTCATATGAAAGTACTTGAATACAATTAATAATAATAATAGTCTTATAGTTTGATATTTTATAATTTTTAACAATTGATATCTCATATATATATTAAACTTGCCTAAAATATACCAGTATAATAGCAATAGTGTATGTGTGTGTGCAGCGCGGCGTGCGCACCGAGATCACGTTCGATTTCCACCGGCTGGGCGTGCTGTTGGTGCTGGCCGCCAGCAAGGTGGCCACCGCCACGCTGGGCGAAGCGCGCATCCAGGCCACTCTCGGTAACGGAACTATTTCAGATTTTTTTAAACACGCATCTCTCATATAATGTGATGAACGCGCTCCTTTTGATATCGCAGACCTCTTCTCGTATAATTGCGTCATAAACAAGCGTTTATTTATACGATCTCACAAGGAGCTTGATTTTTTAAATTTTTATTTTATTTGAGACACAAAAGGTTTTAAGATTATAATATTTTAACATACAATCATAAGGACGTATAAGTACGATGTAATATATTCCGCCTTCGCAGACGGCCCCCGAGTGGAAGTGAGTGGCTCCCTGGGCGGTGTGCAGGTGGTGTCGTTGTGCGAGGGAGCGGGGCTGCACTCACGCATTTTGTGCGCAGGCCGCACACCCACACACCACGACCATGCCCACGCCCACGCCCACCAGGACCACCTGGCGCCCGATGATAAGGCGCTGCTTTTCTCGATATCTAGGACGGTCCAACCCTCTGACGGAACGGATCCACCAGGTACGATCCCTAATTTTGCATCGATTTTTTTTAGCCTAAGTGTGTAAAGCATTGTAATGAAGTATGTTGTAATGTACAGTGGTAGAGGTGAAGGTGAGCGTGCACGTGGCGAGCGTGTGGTACACGCACTCGGGTCCACTGCTGCGCGCGCTGCGCTCCTGTCTGGCGCAGTTCCAGCAGTACCTGGCCAATCTCGGCCGGTCCATCCGCGCCGCCGCCGCTGACATGGCCATCGGACTCGTGCACCCCAGGTTACACAACATATCTTTAAACGTATTACATCTCGATGGCAAAACCTGGTTAAACTTTTACATTATACATACACGCACACAAATACATTACACACAGGTATGTTATATGACAGTTTGACCCTACAATATATTTACGAAATATTTTTTTCGTGTTCGTTTTTTCATGTGTGGATCAACATAACGCTACATTTTTTTTATTTATCTTTTATTTTGGCAAGTGTCTTCATTAATTTTTTTTTGGTTTGTTTTGAATTAAAAGTGGATTATAACAATGTAACCTAACATTAAATACTGCTTGCAATAAATAAAGCAGCAAGTATTTTAAGAAGTGAAGATGGCTATTTCCTTTTGTTAACCTCTACTTTTCCTAATCTGCTAAACTTTTGTAAATGTTTAGGAAAATTAAAGTAACTTCTGATTTCGTGACTTCCTTACTGAATACCTGACAAAGACTGTAAACGGACTGAGAGCTTGTTCCAGTGGAGCGCCGTTTATATAGAACGGAGATGGGATGATATTCTCAACGCTTTTTTTTTTTCCTCCTGGTAGAATACTTTTTGGTGTCTACTTTCTTTACTATTTTTATTATTCGACTACTGATAGGGGCGACTCGCTGTACGCCAACCCGCGGCTGGCGCAGTCGATGGAGGGCGTGTCTCCGCGGCGGCGCACGGCCAGCGTGGGCTGCTCGCTCGACGAACCTGACGACAACGAGAGTATCGTCCTCAGGTACCAACGGAATCCTGGACGTTTGTTAAAACATTGCTTGCCGAGGGTTATAAAACCGTGTAATAATAAAATATCGCTCGTATAAGATCGTCCGTGGAAGAATAGGTCGTGGTGTGAGGCTCACGTTTGTGATCGAACACAAGAGCTTGTAAAAGTGGGGCGCACTTTGTAGTGAAAATTTGGTCGCAATGTATTATGATGGAATTTATTTATGCTGTTGTTTTTTGTCAATTCGCATGAACTAAACTAGAAGTTATTGATATGGCATCGTGTGTATGTCGCAGTGTGTCGGTGGAGCTGGAGTCTCCGGTGGCGGTAGTGGCGCGCGCGGCACACAGTCCCGCCGTATTCGTGGCGCACCTGGGCCGCATGAGTCTGTCTAACCGGCCCGGCCCGCCCGCACGCGCGCACTATAACGTGCGGGTGCGCGATATCTCGCTAGTCTCCGTATGTTCTTACATCTTTAATATTCAAGTTTTTTATAGAATATATAAAAAGATTTTTTTTTCTTGTAATTGATGACTGTTTTAAATGTAAACAAATAAATACAATGTGTAATTGCTGTATTATAGATTTTACAAATATTAACATGTAGCTGGAGGTAAACGAGGAGCAGCTGCGACAGCAGCTGGCGGGAGGGTTGGCCAGCATGGCTGAAATGTACGACGTGTCGCGCGGTCGACCCGTGCTGCACGACACCGAGTTGCACCTGGCTGTTGACTACGATGACCACCTCGATGGACCCACGGTGAGCACTATCACCGCCACCCTCTTTCATTTGTAGCTTTAGGTCTTTGATGCTGACGTTTACATATTGTTCCCACAGTGCTCCATCAGCGGCCGGGTTGTCGGCGGGCTGCACGTGACGGCCAGCCGCGAGCAGTATGAGCAGCTGCTGGATACGCTGCGCTGGGTTGCTGGAGCCGACCACGACGCTGATCCTGCCGCCGCCGCCTCTGATGTAAGTTAACGTCTATCGTTTTAGACATGAATATTCAAGAGAAATAATAGATTGATAGCTACGATTGTTAACGACTTTGTCAGGTATCGGTGAACGCAGGCGTGAGCAGCAGCGCCCTGGTGGAGCCGGCCGTGCCCACGCTGCAACTGGATCCTGCATTGCGTGCTGCCGTGCTAGCTGTGCCGCCGCCGCAAGCCACGTCACATGTGCCGCACGCCGCACCGCATACACCACTCACGGGCGCGTTCTCTCCCTCATCGCATTTATCTTATTTAAAATATTTTGTTTTTAATTTACTTAATTCCAGGTAACGGTTGTACATATGTATGTAATCTGTTAATGTCTCTTATACAGTGACGTTCGAGTTAGCGACGTTCACGGTGGAGCTGCGCGCGGACCTGGGTGGGGGCGAGCGCAGCCTGGTGGCGCTCACCTTTCGCGAGTTCTCCCTGCAGCACGATCACCTACATCCGCATGAGACCACCCTTCAGGTAACCCTTTATCCGAACACTATTTATCATCACAGTTTCCACCGCGAAATTAATTTATGTTCCTTCTGTGATAATTGCGAATCCGAAAATCGTATCTCGTACATGTCACAAAATCGGACAACGAAATGTGTTTTACCGCCGTTGTGATTTATAGTAATGTTTTGTCTCCAGGTGTCGCTCCATTCGATCACGATGGAAGACCTCACCAAGGACCCAGAGTCGCGCCACCGCATGCTGATGGTGTCGCACACGCCGCCGCTGCCGCCCAAGGCCGTGTACGTGTCCAAGTCGTGTCCGGACTTCGTGACGGAGTTCCCCGACGACGTGTCGGTAACGAGCTCGCTGCAGTTCATGAAGCCGAATTCTACGTCGCTGCCCGGCGAGCTGCACGTCGTCGAGGGCACGTCCGATCGGGAGGTGATATTAACGTACTCATTTGTCTTTGTCTCTAAACTTAATAATTGACAGAATGTCCTTCTGTATTTTCAACTCGATTATTTGAGACTTCATTGAGAAATACATGAAAGTTATAATAATTTATTGTTATTATCGACTAGCGTGCGGCTCGCGAGGGACGCGGGGAGCGAGTATCGCGCGGCGGGCGGGATAAGCGTGAGAGCACGTGCGCCACGCCGCCGTGTTCGCCCGAGCAGCCCGCGGCCGGCGAGGGCGGCGCCGGGGCGGGGAACCTCGTCTGGCTCTCAGTGCACACGCGCCGACATACGCATCCGCGCTTCAACGACCTATATGACAAGGTGACCTGCGCCTCTCGTTGGTGATACCTACCTGCTAGTGTTACTTGTTCAAGGTTGTAATGATTTTTGCTATATTCTGGCCGACCTAGGTGGGCAAGTTGACGAAGGTGGAGTTCAATTGCCTGAAGCTGGTCTTGAGTATCGACAGCTGGGTGGCAGTGCTGGACTTTTTTGGTGTAGCAGGCGACGACCCTCCCACCGTTTCTCCCGCTGCGGAACCGCATCGACCAGCCCACCGTGAGTGATATTGATTTTAATGGTATACTATATTGATAAACTCCTGACGCTCTTTTACATTTCGAATTTAATATTGGAGCGATGCCGTTGCCTATTTATGTTATGGTTTCGCGTCACAGCAGATGAGGATTCGTCAGTAGCAGAAAGCGGAGTTGCGAGCGAGACTGAAATGAGCGTCCGCTCGTTATCAGTGGTGGTAGTAGGGGCACGCGGGGATGCGTGTCGCGCGCTGGTGTCGCGAGCGCGCGTGCATGTCCGCGGGCACGCGGGCGGCGGCCGCAGCGTGCATGCGAGACTTGGCGCCCTGGCGCTGGCCGATCTCACGCCGCGCGCACCTCTCTGGAGGGACCGCCTTAGGACCAGGACGACGCACGCTCTCACGATAGAATATCACCGGTTTGATTTTTATTTTTTTCATTCAAATTTAAGGTTCCACTGCGCAGACTGTAAATCGTTGTGTATTTGAAATTTGGTATAATAACTTTCTAATTTTTGTTGAGTCAGTACAGAAGGTGGTGAATGTTGTGGGCCACCTTGTGAACAGAGCGGTGTTGCAGACTGAGCCCGGCGGAGGCGGCGGCGGCGGGTCACGACACCAGTCTCGCGCTGGAGATGGGCCCCCTCACGTATGTGCATACACGCCGCTTCGTTTTGGAACTGCAGGCCTTCTTCAGGGACTTCGGTCTCCTTCGCCGTGTCCTCGTGCAAGCTAGACGGAAGGTTGTTGATAATTACTGTATAAAACTAAACGCAGTCCAGTATACCGTCATCAACGTTTCTTGGCATTGTTTTAAATTTTTTCAGATAATTTGATTTCATAGTAAATATTGGTTTGACAATATAATTTACAGTTTTTAATTGTTTGTTATATATTTACCTTTTGTAGTAAAGTTGGTGAATGTACTGTATTATTACAGTGCCACAGGCTACAAAGAAATGAAAGTGTCGCGAGATAGTCGTAAGCCCGCTCATGTTATTTTCTATGATAAAGTTGGCTCACATTGTAAGCGTGGTGCAGGTGTCGAGCGTGGCGGTGGACTGGTCGGCGCCGGCGCGCATGAAGCTGCGCGTGCGGGTATCGGCGCCGGTGATCTTGGTGCCCGTGTCGGGCCGCAGCCGCGCTGCGCTGGCTGTGGACCTGCAGCAGCTGCAGCTCGACAATTGCTTCCTGCGAGCTGGCGACCCCGATACTGTCAGCACGCTGCTACATCCTGAAAATCGTTAGCACATTTTTTAAACCTCGTTTTTCTTTAACTTTTCTTGTCATTAAAAAAAAAAAACTCTATAATGGCCCATTTCGCAGCACGAGACCTTGAGCATACTCCACCAGTACCATTATACAGTACCTAGGTACCGGATTGGTACCGGTGGTACCGGTTTTGACATCGTTCAAAAGTATCCGAAAAGAAATCTACGGCCATTACATCCCTCCGAAGAACTAAAGCGCTTATAAAATTTGGCCACTAACATTGCCAAATGTTCTTACCGACTGCGCCTGCCGTTGCTTAAGTTTGATTGATCACTTACGATAGACTTAAGACGCCAAACTATGCGCACTTGTTGAGCAGTGTTATAACTTTTAAGCATGCAATTAATACGACCGTGATAGTAGCAAGCTACACCTATACATGTCGACCAGCTCACCGGTCACTGCTGGACGTGCGGTCGGTGCGGCTGGAGGGCGTGACGCTGTGGTGCGCGCGCGGCGGGCGCGGCCTGCGTGTGCGGCGCCGCGGCCCGCCGCTACTACCCGCGGCCACCAGCCTCACGCTCGCGCTAGAGACCAGCCTCGAGGACAAGCACGACGGTGAGTCACCTCTGCTTTTCACACGTACCATACAAGTACATATATGTACGGTATTATTAATAATTGTGTGGTCCCTCTAATAATCATATTCTGATTCCAAACAGTGTCCATCACAATCATGTTTGATCGTCTAATTTCAAACCACTAGGTTGAGTAATATAATAAAAATACTAGTTTAAAACTGAGGCTACGCCCGCGTGGTACCCATATCGCAGACTTACCTAGTACCTATGTGGCAGATAAAAACTAATCTATGCCTGTGCCAAAATTAATTCAGATCCGTTTAGTAGTTTGAATATTTGAATCAACTATTATCTCAACATCCTCGATTCATATCATATCTCACACAATTTATCCATCTTTAAAAAATATAACACATGTATCAAAATTAAATGGGTTTACCATTTGTGATCTCTTATTTTGAAATGTTGCCAACGTTAAATATAATTGATTCAACACTCATGAGAGAGTCTGTATTAAGTTAGAATAAGTATACCCTTCAGGTAACCCTTTTGTAGATTTCCTGCGAGCTGTTTATAAAGAAAAAACATTCTCTGTTAACTATTATGCGGGTGTAATGAACGATATTTAATGAATCTTCAAAACTTGAGTAATAAGTAATGTCGGGGTGGTCGTGCAGTAGCGGACGTCACGCTGCAGGGCACGCTGACGACGCTGCAGCTGTCGCTGGACGCGGCGCAGTACAAACTGATCCGCGGCGTGCTGGCGCACAACCTGGCCGAACCCTGCTCCGAGCTGTTGCCACCACCCGCGTCCCCCGCACCACATACACACCCCACCCACCAGGTGACCAGCTTCGATTCAGATCTATTGAGTTTCATTCGATTGTAAGCGATAATGTGCAGATTGTTTACTAAATTGATTGACTAGCGCGGAACGCAGGCAGGATAATGCTAGCCCAAACATATAAATACTCGTATATGACTTGAAAATGTAAACTTACTTGGCTGTGGTAGTTAGTCTGTATAACTGAGTTTTTACTGTACTGTTACTAAAACTGAATTGTCGAGAGTACTCTGAATGTTTATTTATCAGAATGTGACTTACCTGTACCGCATGCGCAGGTGTGGCCGACGTGGTCCATGAAACTGGACCTGCAGGACGTGATGGTGACGCTCCGTGGCTCACGCTCTGAACCGCCCCTCGCCTGCATTAACTTCATCAAGTCGAGACTGCTCGTCGAGAACTACTCTGACCTCAGCCAGGACATCGACCTCGTGTCGCAGGTACCAGCACACCTTCCACTCCTTACCCATAACTCTCAACACGTTACAACGTAGTTTTAACGGACCAATACATTATGTAGTACCTTACTCTCGGAAAGAGACGACGAATACGTGTGTGAAAAAGTCCACTCGCATCGATCCGTCCCACAGGGCTCCTTGTTTAGTTTGGGCAAAGATCAAAATGGTACCCAGGAGACCCATGTACTTGTACGTGTCTCATTCACTCAAATTATAGATTGGAGGCAATTTTTGTGATTGAAGGTTTCATATGCAGCTTACGTCTTTCGGATTGAGTGAAGGGAGAAGGAACCCAAGTAATGTTGTTGTGGTGATGCAGGAGATCCTGGTAAGCGATACGCGGTACGCGGCGGAGCCGGCCAATCGGCGCGGGAACGTGTTCAGCCATATCGTGCAGCCGCTGCCCGACCACCGCCACAGCGTGCAGGCAGAGGTGCACGCCAGGTGACACACACACATAAATTATTGCCGTCCCTCTCGTTAATGATCCACTAATGTACTTTTGTAAAAATAACAAAAAGCTCCTAAAAATCAACGTTTAAGTATTATTTTGATACAAAAATTGTCTGCGTTGTTGTACGGATGAGGAAAACCGACTCTAGATAGTTAGCTTGCTTCATCTATGAAGCAGTGTATGTAAAGGGTTATTTAATCGTTTACCTGTTATGGTTGTAAAATATGTCTTTCGGTGTGTGTCGTGCAGGAAGCGACAAGAATCGTCTGCGTATACGATTCTGGTGAACAATATGCGGCTGATGGCAATCTTGGACTGGTGGGAGGCGGCCGGCCAGCTGCTGCTACAGCCCCCGCCGCCACCAGCTGACCCCGACCACCTGCACCTGTACGTGATCCAGCTCTACCCGGCAAAATGCCTTTTTCATGATTCAATTACTCTTTTTATCATTTCAGTACCTCTGACATTTCAATGCAAAATGCATTATGCAGATACGTTAACTAGTTTCGAAACATAATTTGGAGCCCGATTAATAGTCTTCATAATAACGCATTGTCAAGATGAGATAGCTGTTGAGTCCACTAGAAGTACAAATGACTTTGAGGAGACCTGATGTAAAGAGCAGACAGATCAGCATGTACGTTTTATGTCGTTCCAGCGACGACCTGTCAGTGGAGGCTTCAGGGCGCTTGGGGAGCACGGGAGGCGGCGCTCCGCAGGCCGGGGACGCGGGACAGATGGAGCTAAAGCTGAACGTAACGGACTCGCAGCTAGTGCTGGTGGAGGACGCCTCCGTCTGGGACACCAATGCTGTTATACTAAAGGTTAGTAAATTGCATAGCATTTTCAGTATTTACGTTCACGACTGCAGATGTCTTCATCTCAGTTCCATTATCGAGCGTAATGTAACCTACCTGTACATTTTTGTCGATCTCTTTACGTGTGAATAACGTTTAGGGCTATGCCGCGTATAACATGTTTGTTACTGGAAGGTTTGGAGATTGAGTATATTGAAGTTTTTTTTGTTAATTTATATTGTAACAAAAAAAAATCCACGTTAAATTAAATTATGCCGAATTGTGAGAGTGCCGAATTTGGTTTTCTTTATCATTAACAAATTTTCGTGTAGAGTACGACCGTGATTACTTACCGAGTGAACGGCAGCGGCGGGAGTGGGAGTGGGAGCGAGGAGCCGGCGCTGGTGTGCGAGGTGAACGAGCTGGAGGTGTTCTCGTGCGTCCTTGGGTTAGAGGAGGAAACAGCACTCGCCATCCTCGACCCTGCCGCACTCACCGCCACGCTTCGCGACCGGCTGCTGCATGTTAGTTTTCTCTTTGTGTATGATTTATTTAACTGTGCAGTTAATTATTTACGTTGATCCAAATAATTGTGGTATTGAATAACTCATGAAGTAATGATGACTAGTGTAAACTATGCTCTGCATCTATCGTTTACATTGATATTGTGATTGTTGTTGAAAGTGGTCCAATAATAATAATAATATGGGTCAGATATCGACGGGCGCGTTGAACCTGCGACTGTCGTACCACGATATGCGGATGTTCGCCGCCATGCTTCACTCGCTACCGCGACAGGCGCGCGTCGCGCTCTCGGGGACCGGTAAGTCACTTACTATTTTTATCAGTTTACTTAAATTTAGAAAAATTATTTCCTCTTCAGAGTCATAGGCTCATTTACTAAAGCTTAAAAAATATGAGTAATTACTACCTTATTTTTTTATTATTATTTACATTCATCGAAAACTCTTTTTTTCGTACTATTGTGTTTTTGCATGTATTTGTAGGTAAAACTGAGTCGGAGTTAAGCACGGCAGATCCGCCCGCGAACAGCGTACACATGCGCGCCGCCAGCCCGGGTGGCGCCAGTGGCAGCGTGCTGGGGGGCGTGTCTCCGCGGCCACGGCTGCTGGCCCCGCGCTGGGCCCGCCCCGTACCAGCGCCACCGCCCGAGCCGCCTCGGGACCACATCTGGCCACTGCGCGCCCTGCAGGTTCCCCTTCCTGAGATATAATTACGTTATTTTTGGAAGTTTATGATCATGTTTTTTTTTATTATTGTTTTGATTGGGTTGCAGGTGAACGCGGAGTGCGTGACGTTGTGCGTCATCGATGACTGTCTGGACTCAGACGTGCCGCTGCTGGAGGTGTCGCTGGCCGACCTGCAGCTGGACCAGGTACAAGCACACAATATGGATTTTGATAGTTATGATTTTTGGCCGTTATTTTTGAATAGAATTAATTATAGAATATGTCGTAGTGTTGAGTGTTGTACATTGTTCCCTCAGGATCTACGCAAAGTAGAGGAGTCGTTCGAGGACCCACTACTGGTGTCGACGCCGTCTAGCCCCGCGGTGGCGGAGCGATCTTTGGGAGCGGCGGGGGCGGTGCGACGTGCAGGCGCGGGGGGTGGCCGGCTGCGCGCTGTGCTCAGCGCCGATTACTACAACCGGCTGCTCTCCGGGTGGGAGCCAGTTTTGGAGCCATGGAGGTGATGCCTGCTAATATATTAACCGGAATAGACTCATTTTTAATTTTCAGTTCACGTTATCTGTGAAACTGTGGTACATAATAAATGGCTTTAAGGATTTTTTTCCAAAACCAATTATAAATGTAAATGGTATTCAGATTTGAAGCGGGATGGGAGTACACGCTGTCGAGCGCGCTGTCGCTGCGGCGCGTGCAGGTGGAGGTGTCGGCGGCGGACACGCTGAACACAAACGTCACGTCCGCGCTCGTCGACCTCTGCCACCTCGTGCGTGCCAACTGGGCCGCTGACTATTACGCACCTCAGGTATAACCTACCATTATTATCCCTACGTTTCCTGTTTATTTTAACGTTTTGACGTTTTCAAGCAATAGAGATGAAGGATATTATTTCGATGGCTTGTAGCAACGAATTATGTTTATTACAGAGCGCCTCCATGGAGCAGTCGCCGAAGGGCAGTCCGGCGGGTCACCGGCGGCGCTCGCCGTTCGTGCCGTACGCGCTGCGCAACCTTACCGGACACCGGCTCTGGTTTACCACAATCCTTACCACTTCTGACGAGTACGTCGACTTTTAACTTCGACTTTCGTACAAAAAGTATCCCCCTCTACCTTCTAAGTCGTTCAGTCTTGACAAAATGGTCGTGGGTGATGATTTATAATTTTTTTCGATAGACAATGCAGTCCTTAATATGCGAGAAGGTCTGCTATGCAGGTCTTCAGGGTCTCGAGAATACTGGAATATAGACTTTTGCGTTGCAGTTCTGATGATATCTGTCCAACGAGTGGGCGATCCACTTGGTCGTGATCGCTTGCCCTCCACTTGCCTTGAACAACTCATTGTTTAGGGAGTTTATGTCCCGAACAATGTGTCCGAAATATATAACCTATACAAAATATGCTAAAGGTAAATTAAAATACATATTTATTTCGTGCAGACAACTCGTCACATGTAACTTTCACTAAATTCGGTTAATCATTAGGCGATCAAATTCCCACCTACAAATAAAAATGAGTCACAATGATACCTGTCTTTTCAAGATATGTTTATTTATTATTATTGTTGAAGGTTACATGAGATCGGTGAGAGCCATGAGTTTTCTGGCCCGGACGACTCGTGGATGTGCGTCCGGCCGGGCGACACGGAACCGTTCTCGTTCGGCGCGCGGCGCGGGCGCGGCCGGGCAGCAGGGGGCGCGGGCGCGGGGTCGGGGAGCGCGCCCGCCGCGCTGCATCGCGTGGCACTACGGCTCGACGGCTGGGGCCCCGTAGACCCCATCTGTGTCGATCGTGTCGGAGTTTTCTTCAGACATCTCACGCACATTGTAAGTAACATTTATGTAACACGCATCGAATTACCTAGTGAAAATGAACCTACCATTTATGAAAATATTATTATCCTATTCAATGAGAAGCCAAAAAATTCATAATACATGAAAAAAATATGTCGATGCAGAGTACGAATCTTATGATTCATTTTTAATAATTCTAATATTAAGTACATTCACTTATTTGAATTTAACTCTCGACGCGAGCAGCAGTCGGGAGTGGAGGCGCGTATCGTGCTACAAGTGTCGCTGGAGGGCTCGGCGCGCAAGTTGGTGACTGTGCGCTCGGCGCTGCAGCTCGTCAATAACCTGCCGCACGCCGTCGACGTGCGCCTGCACTACGCACCCGCACACGCGCCCGCACTCGCGCCCCAGGCCGGTAAGTCGCTCACGACATGCTGTATAACAATAACTTAAATTATAAACATGCATGATATTTTTTCCAATTCTTAACTTAGTTACTTAACGGCTAGCTATGTACATGTAAAAGTGCTCCATGATTTTAAACTTTTAGTATCCTCATGTTCAATCCACACAAATGTAATTTCAATCCATTTTCTAACTGGTTCTGAGGTTTCCAACCTCTATACCCGTCTCGCTCAACCTCTGCACGATGACCATTAACGTCTAAGTCTCGTAGCGAATACGCATGCTGATACATTGAATCCTATTAGAATTATTATAGTTTTTGTAACCTGTTCAGTATTAAACCATGACATCAGTTATGTAATTCGATATGTGGCAATCAATAACCTTAGAAATGCTTTAAACGCAAAATTAAAGTACAATAAACAAGGTTATCGCATTTGAAAATATAGGGCTATATTAGGGCAGCTCATTCGGTGTAATAACGTAGCGTAATGGTGTGTGGTGTAGACTGGAGCGCGACGGCGTGGGCCGCGGGCGCGGCGGCGCGGGCGCGCGCATGCGTGGCGGCGCTACGGCGGCCGCGCGCGCTACCCGCCGCCGCGTTACCGCTCTATCCTATATTTTACAACTGCGGTAACTAGCGGCACCCTCCGTCTTGCGATCTCTCGCTATGTCGCTTTATACAATTACTATTTCTTCACGTTGTTGTAGATGCTTCTGTAGTAGAATAGTCGTAGATGTGAGTACTAATGTTTCTCCAGTAAAAGTATATTTAACGAGTTGAATTTGTGGGTATTTATGGATACGGTGAATGCACGATATGTTATTTATATGGTTTTAAAATAAATATGTTATTCACTGCAGTATTAAATACTGACCGTTACGCCTAAAACTACTGCAGTCATGCAATAGCAAACAAGATTTATACATGAATATATAAATAAAATTGGGACGTTCACGTCCACGCGGCACTACATTGAGAAATAGCAGGAGAGGTTATTGATAAGTTGTTATTATAACTGAGTAAAATGGATAATTCAATGTATAATCCAGGATATTTTAAAAGCATTTGTTGGTGCGAGTGAAGCCTATAAAAGAATCATCACTATAACGTTGCCAGCACAATGGAAAGGCGGCGGCGGCAGCGTGTCGCGCGGTGCGGTGGTGGGTGCTGGTGAGACGTGGGCGGCGCCACTGGCCGCGCGCGCGCCGGCGCTGTGGACGCGGCCGCTGCCGCGTGCGCCACCGCCCGCACCCGCGCTCGCTCCCGCCGCCGTCGACTGGCGCGCCGCCGGGCCCGCGGGCCGCGCACTGCTGCACTACGAGTGCAGGGCGCCTCACGGACAATTGTACAGGTCTAATACATTTCGAAATAAATTTGTTATTATTAAATTGTGCTGTCTTAATCCTTTGATTTTCCTTTTACCTATTTACATAATTAAGTATTTAGTAGATGTAGTAGAAACTCGATTGTGTGGCTATCGGTTTTACGGATTTGAGATTATCCTGACTACGAATCCCTATCCAATAATTTGAACATGTAATAACATCTTCACAAGAAATTTGATTGTTTTCGTTAGTTGAATTTGTTTTTGTTATTTTAAATAATTGCTTAAAAATATGTATTATGTCATAATATGTAAAAATAATGATTTTCCCTTTTCCATTCGATTCCAAATTTCCCATTATCACAATTTCCAACAAAGACAATACGGTTAAACAATTCTCTACTATAATTTACAACAAGTGAATATTGACGTGATAGGTTCTGCTGCGTGATAGTCCGCGAGCGGTTTCCGCCGGAGCGCGGCGAGCCCATCGCGGGACACACACTGACGCTGGTGCCCGCGCTGCGGCTCGAGAACCTGCTGCCGCTGGAACTGCAGTACCGCACAGGACCCGTTGGCGGCACACTAGCGCCGGGGGACACTAGGCCTTTTCATGAAGTGAGTAATTCAGTTATTTTTTTTCTTTGAGTTCTTAATAAAAGACTTTTGAGACTTGTCTTAAAATTTTACTTAATTAAATTAGTTGTAGAATTATAATCATAGACCTCAAATTTTTTGAAAAATGTTATTTTAGTTTCCCTTTATTCATATTTGTCTTGTATGCACTGCTTAGTTCATACGTCAGTTTTACAATTTTCTGATAGTTCAATATACACATTTTTATTTTATTTTATTTGGAATGTACATACATTACATGCTATAATTCTAGAACAATATTGTTGGCTGGTGTATTAAAACGAGTAATTATTATGAAAGGTGAATGTGGAGGAGGGCGTGGAGCTCAGTGTGAAGCTGGAGGGATTCGGATGGTCGAGTGCGCTGAGCGTGTCGGCGGGTGCGGGCGCGGCGGGTGCAGCGGGGGGCGGCGGGGGCGCAGGCGGCGCCGCTGGTTCCTTCAGCGCTCGGCTCAAGCTGCGCGACCAGCGCTCGCGGCGGCTCTACCTCAACGCGAGAGTCACTATCAAAAAGACTGACGGCGTCAAGGTTACTACTATTGATGTCTCAACACGTTTGAATTTATTATACTATTTGTATTTATGAAGTACAGAAATTAAGACTTATCATTTTTATAAAAAGTAACGACGACTTTCACAAACAAACTTTCGTCTTTGTCTGCCAGTGTAATGTTAAAAATAATATAGCGAGTGTAAGGATACCCCTAACATATGTAGGTGTCGATCTCTGCGGCGTACTGGGTGGTGAACCGCACGGGGCTGCCGCTGGTGTTCCGCGCGGAGGGCGGCGGCGAGGCGGCCGGCCAGGGGCCCGAGCACGAGCTGGCTCGCATGGTGGCGCCGCTGCCCTTCTGCTTCTCCGACTCCGACCCTCCCACGCTGGCCGCGCGCCTTGGTACGCACCTTGCCGCAAATCCGGAGGTAATATTACAACAATGTTCTACTCTACTTGCGGTTTCGTAAGTTCGAGTGGATATAGCGTAGTATAATATATACGTATGATGTTTATGTGTAGTGGTGTTCGCCGTTCGGTCTGGGGCCGGGGGTGACTGTGAAGAAGCTGGAGGGTGGCGAGCGCACGTTTGCGGTGGGCGTGTCGGTGCGCACAGGTCGCGGCCGCTACCGCCGCACTAACATCGTCACGCTGGCGCCGCGCTACCAGCTGCACAACAACACCGCGAGGCATCTGCAGTTTGCGCAGAAGTGCACCGCCACCACGCTCGTTAGTAGACTGCACCTTTCAAATAATTTTATCGATTTAATTATAAAGTAGTAAATGTTCGGAGTAACACCGAACAACAGCTCACCGGTAATGCATTTTCGAACCGTAAGCCAAATGTCGCGCGGCTCCTTTATGTAATACATTATTTCATAGTGAAAGATCATTGCGTGACCAGTAGCCACTCGAGCGCCGCGTATTCCCAACCATTTACCATTACCATTTACCATTACCATTTACTATTACCATTTATCAGTTATCATTTA
>DWJZ01003064.1:0-17875 GCA_018249125.1 Asbolis capucinus
AAATATACGTTCACTCAAACCGACACCACGTTTGTAGCTTATACTCGGTACAATTTCGATCTGGAATTTTAACTATTCAATATCGTCAACTTTTTTGAATTTCAATTGTTCTGTGCGTAAAAAATATTTACATAAGTATGTTTTAATATATATGTATGTATGTTTATCAGTTACCTGATCACCATAGTACAAACTAACGTTTAGTTTCGGGTCTGATGGCCGTGTGTGAGTTGTCCAAATTGTTTCGTTATTAACCAACAGCTATAAAAGGAGAATGTTCATGATTTTACCACAGTATTTTAAATAAATTCTAAGAAGTAACAAAAAAGCTGGCGTGACATAATATAGAGTTCTTAAATGATATAGTACGCCACTGGGTGACTGTCAAATAAATTAGATTTGACAGGTCATGTCAGATAGATATGTCAGACTAAATATGTAATTGAGTGTGATGTCGGCGGGAAGTGGGGGTCTACCGTTCTATTAAGCGTATGAGCCTCTGTATTCAAGCATTAGGAAGTGATAGCCTGGCGGTTTGAACGATGGTCTATCAAACGAGAAGTCCTGAGTTCAAATCGTGCGCGCACTGTGCAACTGCCGACAAACTGTTACACGGTTTGGCAGATAAGGAAATTATTCAATATGTTGTTTAAAAATAATAAATAAAAAAAACTTAGTTTCAAAATTATGCGCGAATTTAACACAAGAAAAATCTCATATAAATTAATAATTGTAAATTTTAATTTTCTAATTTCATTAAACAATTAGTAAGTACTTTAAAATGAGAATTATTATTGATATAACTCATCAACGACAAATACTTTAGAAGCTTTCAATTAAACTGTACAAATAAGAATTCTTCGCCCCTCTCTAAATCAAATTGACGTTAATACGAGTGCTCGCCGATCTTCAGTACATTTTGACGTTATTAAATATCTTGGAATTATTTTCAATACTAATAATGGAATGGAATTATTTGCTAATGTAAGTCCATTTCTTTTGGGAAATGGAGAAGATTATCCATTATTTTGAGTTAAATAAGTAGTTTTTAGTAAAATTGTATCTATTCGTTTTAAAGATTATGTGTGCAATCTTCGATCAATAACACAACTTTTTTTACAAACTTTTATTTCACTTGCAGTGTATGATTGTGCATAAGTATGTTAGTATATTTGTTAAGTGTTCGGGTCAAATCTTGCAAGTTTAATTATACCCTATTCCACTTACACTAAGATACTAAAATATTGCATCAGTTGCATTCAGTTCCAATGACAATGCATTTTTATGACAAGTATGATCTGCTGCTATGCCCAGGATTGACTCCAGACAAGGGAACTCAAACTTTAACAATACGGTCATGAAATTTTATTGGTTTCTCCGTATTAGGGCTCTGTAATTAAAGCTTGTGTTTTTGAATATTTTTAAATAAAGCTTGTTATACAGCTTTTTGCTAACAACTGTTGTATTGAAAGTAGGAATGGAAAAAACAATGATTTTATCTTTAACCGAGATAGAGTCAAGTTCACCTCTGAAGCACTAAAACAAACTTGAAATTATTGCTTATGATCAGCTATAAATAAGAACCGTATTACAAAAAAAAACAAAAATCTTATTTAAAAGTAGAAGACTTGAATAATTTTAACTCTTACACGACACCTGCCCCTAAACAAACTTTTGACACGACCGTTACAAACATTTTTTGGGGGAAATAATTGCACATTTATCCTCCAGAGGGCATTAATTTCCCTTCACCCGCGATTCAGCTCTGAAAACAACCCAATTAGTACATTACTTCTAACTTGTAGATCTAAGACTGCCTTAGGGCGGAGCACATGAAAAGGGAAGCTATTTAATTGTTACTGTGTATTCTTAATTGGTTAAAGGACCTGCAGATTCTTAAACTTAATCATTTATACTTACTAATTACTATTAATGTTATTACATCGAATGATTTAGTTATTTAAAATATGGACACATGTTTCGACATATTTTGTACTTATGACATTAGATACAACAACGTGTTTTTTTGTCACAGAATAATGTACATAGAAAATAATAGCCTCTTTTTTTTAATAGTGTACTAATAAACAATATATAATAATAAAACTTTGTTATATTACATACTAGTATCTCCCCACGATTTTACCCGCGTGATACGTTGAGCAACATATGTGTTATTTCAGGCTATAATATATCTCTACGTCAATTTTCATTCAAATCCATTCAGTAGTTTTTGCGTGAAGGAGTAACTAACTCCATCCATTCTCACAAACTTTATAATGTTAGTAGGAATAAAAATTTTATATGCGAACGGGTACTCACGATCTGGTTATTACTATGCCCATATTTCGACCTTTAGTGCAAATTTGATCTGGATTTTTTTACACACAAAATTGACAAATTAGTATAAAAAAATCCAGATCGAACTTGAACCAAGTGTATGGGTCGTTGTCACGGCAAGATTAGTAAGACTATTACATACATCCATAAACTTGAAATTATAAAACTTTAGCTTCAAGTAAAGCTAACGTTTAAAGCTTTCCAATATTTCTTTGTTTTTAGAGCTTAAAGCTTTTTGTGTAACACTGCCCTCTCGAGATTCCCCTTTTACGCCGGTCCGTTCGAGAAATCCCTTATTTTTCTTATTTATAACAGACTGAGGAATTATTATAACTGATTCAGTTAAGTCCTTGCTCGCCTTGTAATCCGAGCGCAAATTAAAATATTCGTACAACATTCATTAATTAAAAGGGATTTTTTTATCGACTGATTAATTGGCCTAGAAATTATTCACATGTTTATAAACAATATTTTTTATTGCCTTTGTTTACTTTGCCTCTCCTGCTCGTTTGTCGATTATTTACTTAAAAAATAGATATAGGCTAGCTTGGTAGATTACTCTTGCGTGCAAAACAACGGTTCCCGGGTTCGATTACGCGGATGGGCAGATATTACGTGACAAATATGTAGATATTTGTTCGCGGGCTTTATTTTGTGAAATCCACATCATGCACCTCCTTACAAATGTGGAGTTGTGTTCATCCTACTAATATTGTAAATAAATGGATGGACAGACGGATGAGTGTTGAGAACTCTTCACGCAGAAACTACTGAACGGATCTGAATGAAATTTGGCACAGAGGTAGATTAGAAACTGCAATAATACAAAAGCTTATTCTTATTAACATACCACGCGGGTGGAAGCTAGTAATTTATATTTTAGGAGAAAAACTTTAGTCGAACACAAAAAATACGTAGAATTATATAAAGTTAGAGATATCCGACCTTAGAATATAATTTAATTCATAATAGTGCATCTATTTTCAATTATTTAAGCAATAAATCCAAGTTCTTCAGTATAATTTATAATTTAAACGTCTTACGTCGTGTTTTACTGACGTATGCAGAGCGCGTTAAAGGAAATAGTCTGAGAGCTTGCAATATAAACAAGATTTATATTAACATAGCTCTAAGTAATGTTTTTTATGTGAATATAAAATGATTTTCATTGCTTTTTCAGTTACATTAATATAGAATAGAATAAAAAATCGGTTCAAAACCAAAGCTAATGGAACCATGTTCGATTCCCAATCAGAGTTAAATTTATGTCATATTTCACCTCAGTTCACAACTCTGGACAATAAATAACTGTCCATGTTACTACTTTCGCAGAAAATTCTATAGGTATCAAAAAAATTAATTAAAGATTTTATTTTTACCAAAAACTAATAACACAACAGTGACGTAAAAAGCTGTAATAGTGAAAAATACAAATACGGAGTGTGTATGCTTTTATCTGTTTATCTAAGCTCATAAACATTTAACACCAATGGTATACTGAAAAGTATCGCAAGCTCTCATTGTACACAAGAATATACAATAAAATACAACGGGAGCGATTAGCTCCAGGCATCGAGTGAGTGCGTGCGCACGTTTTGTATCAACCTTTTAAGCTGCACTTACTTTGTCTAAATAAAACAAAATACACCCTATTCCGTGTATACAAGGTCGCATATTCTATGGCAAATGTCCAGTACTTTGATGCAGGTAGTCTGAACTGTTTAAGGAAGATGGTTGTCTAGAACATAGAACCAGTTTGTGTATGATTGGAAACTAACCTCGAGTACTGCAGTTACATTGTCTTAGCTCTTATAACAAATTTACTAAAGCCAAGTTGATTTTTAGCTTCAATAACCGTAGCTTTTGGTATATACAGTAATGTCGTTAGTTAAATAAAAGTAAGGTTATGTTTGTAGTTTCACGTTGTAGTGCACTCATAGTTATCTAATGCATATTTAAACAGCTCCTTAGTACAGAATCTCTTTGAAACACCTATGCTAAAAAGAGATTTGGCTTCAACCAATTGATGGCCCACTATGGAACACTGATCTTTCCTTATATTGATGCCTAGACCATATTCCACCACGGTGCTCCAATGTGGATTAGTGGAGGGGATTGTGGCCACCTAAAGTGTGTGAAGAAATTATAGACACATATTTAATTAAAATATAATCCACTAGTTTAAGCCCGTGGATTCGCCTGAAAGGCACCAACAGAAAGCACCTCATGTATTCCGGGCTATAATCTACAACTTTGCCAAATTTCATTCAGATCCCTTCAGTTGTTTTTGCGTGGAAAATTAACAAACTTGCACATTTATAATATTAGTAGAATTAACAGCAATTTTTTATGATTATACCAAAAACTTATAAAGAGCATAATATATTCGGTATTTCAACCGGTATGATTTTCGACCTCTTATAGAATCGCTTTGAGATTATAAAGATAAGATTTTCATGAAAAATACATAACAAGACGAGGCATATTTCCCAACCGTCACTAGCTGATAGTGTAAACGGCTACCATAAAGGAGAATTATGTTGTTAAGAGCTGGCAACATTTTTTGTTGGTTGCCAGTTGTATCACGCAAACTGAGAACCGTGGTGCACTCACGATATTTTTGGTAACTCGCTTTTTTTGTATTTTGCGCTATTTTAACTTTAAAAAGGGTTAACTTTTACTGTGACAATATGTATATGTTACAGGAAAATATATAATTCGTTTAGCTAAGTATTATAAGTTGAGGTTGATCATCATAACGGCTGGAATAACGTCAGATGTATTTTGTTCCTAGGTTTACTATCATGTATTTTCTTTCTGCTAATTGACACTGACATATAATATTTGAGTAATTTTTGTATGACTTTTAATCCATGGCTTGAATTTTACAGACAAAAACACATATTACAGTACTTTAAATTATCCTACAGGATCATTTTAAACACCCATGCAGGCAAAGTGATCCTGTAGGAAGCTTCCAAAAATATCGAATAATTCTGAAACTATATTTAACTTAACAAAATAGAATATGCCTATCTTTCATCACTTAAATATTTTACAGAAATGAATAACGAATTCTAGGGCTACTACACTTTTACAACAATTTTAATACTTCCTTAGAAGGATTTTACCCGTTTTTCCCCTATCTATTTCGTTACTTTTACCAAAGCATGCACGATTTTTAATCGCACCGATCTCAAAACGACTTGTAGGTTACAACTACTAATATAAATAAATAAATTCCGAATTAAAATAGGTAATGAATGTAGGAAATAGCTATTAACATAATTAATTTCACGTAAATGAAATCTAAATTAATTTTTATATAATAAAACTACATATGTATAATCAAAAATTATGACAAACCGAATATGTAATAAAGTATATTTTAGGGATGTGTATTATGAGCTTACAAATGAGCTGTCCAAATATTCGTGTATCAGGTAAACGGACGTCGCACTTCCGGTTAGCTTACGTCATTCCGGTGTTATTAAGATATCATGGAGGGCGCAGCTTGGCTACTTTACATAATTCCGGAAACCATACGTTGTGAACGAGTATATTTTCTGTGCTGGGGAATCGGGAAGGAAACATTACTTCTCATTTGGGTTGGCAATTTGTACAATACTTCTTCATTTTTTTTTAATTTGAAACATATGGTTACAATACATTCTACAATTATTTATTGAAAAAATTAGGAATCACATACCGTATGTAAACGTACAATACTTCTTCATTACCTTGAAAAATTTGTAAACAAGTACAATACTTCTTCATTCTTTTGTATTTGGAAACATATAGCTACAATAGATTCTACAATCATTTATTGAGAAAATTAGGAAACACATACTGTATGTAAACGTACAATACGTCTTCATTAGCTTCAAAAATCTGTCAACAAATACAATACTTCTTCATTCGCTTGAAAAATTTGTAAACAAATACAATACTTCTTCATTCGCTTGAAAATTTTGGAAACCTGTACAATACTTTTTCATTACTTTCAATTTGGAAACGAGTAAAATACTTCTGCATTCGCCGAGAAATTTGGAAAAACGTAAAATTATCCTTTACTTGTTTCGCCTGTTCATCTAGATATGAGTAAACCTGACTGTCACGCCACGAACTGTGGATAGCCAAAAGGAAGCTATTGAAGAATTGCAGAGGCATATTCCTGCGGACATTCTTAATTTTAGAGATTTAAAGTCACTCGAATTCACGACAAAAAATCTGGAAGATATTTTATTTTCAAACACAATACAAAATCAATCAAAACCAATTTTAAGTGTATTTGTGTACAAACAAACCTTAAAATAAACCAACTAAGTACAAAGAACGAATTCGATTAAATCATTAATTGTAATTTGATGTATTTAATGGAGCATTGTCGTAAGCAACAGCTCAATCAGTGAAAATTATTAATTGGCTAACACGGACGAAATACCGGTACACCGAAGCGAGCCGGCCGCTAGTTGCCGGTAAAAAATATTACGTAATATAATGCATTCACCGTCTTCACCATATCAGAATATGATTATGGGGAATTGTAATATTTTAATTGATATTTATTATATAAACAAGTTGCCGCCCGCGGCTTCGTCCGTGTGATATGTTGTTAAGAAATAGCCAATGTTCTTGCAAATTTTCATTCAGATCCGTGCAGTAGTTTTACGTGAAAGAGGAAGAATCATTCATCCATTATCATCACAACTTTTCGCATTTATAATATTAATAGTGCAGTAGGATTAAGAAATAATTCATAATTTGGACTACATTATAAATTGTGTACAAATGTGTACTACAGGTTTATAATTGTTGTTACAATATATAACATTTTTTGGATCCGCCACCATTTTGGAAAGATTCTTTATTGAGGAAACGTAACATTTGCGTTGGCAATCCTCAGTTGCGAGAAAACACCCGACTAATGTACTGAAAACAATTTTAAAATTAATTTCTGTATACTCAATATACGAAAATTCTAAGCGCATCTGCATTTTTACTGCATATAAGTTACTACTAAAGTACGTTTTACTGTTGCATTTGAACTGGTTTTATTAACACTATTTAGAAATATAGAAAACCGATTAATCTTGGTCGTAAGGAAACAGAAATATACGATTACATGAACAAATGTGACATATTTACACATCATAAGTCAAGCACACATCATAATTTAGTACTTACCTTGTTTTTTTTTTAATTTGTAACATGGTATTTAAGCATTCAGCCATGTTACACCTACATACAAATAAGACAAGACAGTTACAGAGAAAATGAATATTTTAATTTTTTTTTAAATAACTTTGCAGAATTCACATACGGCCATCTGACCCCAAACTAAGCGTTGCTTGGTTTAGTCATATGACTGTCTTTTTTTTAGACTATTTCTTGGTTTGTCAATAAATCAAATAGCTTCAGTAGCAGTATTTGATAAATGCAAAATAATTCTTGTTGTATATTTCCAAAGATTTTAGCGTTGTAATTTTGATCTCTGACAAAAAAAGAAACAATGGCATCGATGATATTTATCGTTTATAGAACTATAGAACAATAAATAAATATTGCCGAAGTTTACGCCCGTAGCACATAACGTGACCCGGACTTTTAAACTATGTAAAAAAAATTCCAATTTACATCCTATATCAAATAAATTATCAATTTATTTACTAATTATCAATTTATTTATTAATTATCAATTTGTTTACTAATTATCCATTTATTTACTAATTATCATTTTATTTACTAATTATCCATTTATTTACTAATATTATAAATGTGAAAGTTTGTAAGGAACCATGGATGAATGTTTGTTACTCCGTCACGCAAAAACTACTAAACGAATTTGAATGTATTTTGGCCCACACATCGATTATAATCTAGAATAACATATAGGCTTATTTTTATCAATGTACCACCAAAAAGGCAAAGCCGCGAACAAAAACAAGTAATCAATAATAACATACAAAAATGACCGTTGTCAGTTGACCATACTTAACGTCAGTGTGTATTATGAATTATTCGACGTTGAATTGACACGAAGCATCGGGTAGTTATGAAACGGCGCAATTAAAACTGTTAGCGAATAAAAAAATAGCTGAGAATTCCGATTGGCAGATAAACCGACACGATTGTCTCGGATTGCATATTGAAAAACACATGCAACCGAGATAAGGCGTTATACGGTCGAGTGGGTTAGGCGGGCACACGGCTAATTGCATTTCCTACTAAGTTAGTACATTCATGCATGACTGTTGTTGATAATTTGGTTAAAATTAACAGTTTCGTTTCTTACTTTCATTAGAAATATTACATAATTTTTGTTTTTAGAAGTCACTTGCTACGGTGAAGGAAAACATCGTGAGGAAACGTCTCCCAAGTTCTCGGAGATGTGCAAGTCTACCAATACGTACTTGGCCAGCGTGGACTATGGCCCCTCATTGTAAGAAAGTAGCCCAGTTGTGGGACAGTTACGGGTTGCAATTGATTAAAACTCTACATGATATTAAACTCGATTCATCGATATTTTTATATTCAGCAAGTTTGTGCTTGACCACAATCCTGGTAAGCGGCGATGTGGTATATCGTGGACTGTATTCATTATGCTATGTAACGGGTACTCACGATTTCTTTTTCACGCCAATATTTCGACTCGCAGTTCAGCCGAGATCATGGGTCGAAAATTCGGCGAAAAACATATTGCACCCGTAAAATAAAATAAATTGTATACAACATAATAAATAAATAATGTATTCATTTATTATGTTGTATTCTTTAGTTATTCAAGCGTGTATTCTATAGTAGTACCACTTCTTTAGGTGTAAAAACATCGCTGACAACAAACTTTATTACTGAGTTAACAGTGTATATTTTACTAGGTAGCTCAATTTAAGCTGGTTCCAGTAATGTATATGGGATGGCTATTATAAAATGAACTGGCATACCAACGTCTGGTACTTTTTATGGTAATGTAACATGCTTAATATGTAAAGATATTTGCTAGGAATTATGATTTTTGATTAAAATTGGCATAAACCAATTACACCCGAGAATAAATATTTATCTGTCACTGTTGGAGTTACGGACTGTGGCAACACTTTGCAACTAGGCATGTGACAATTGAATTTGATGATGAAGTTAATGGAGAGTAAGAGTAAGAGAGAGATTTAAAGCTCTCTTCTAACCTATCGAGGGAACCGGCAACTTGTGCACCAACAAAAATATGTGGTAATATTCAATTAATAGCTTTTGCCCGCCACTTCGTCCGTGTGGTCATGGTGGTGGCTGGTGGTCAAAATTATCCCTATGCTATATGCGAATTAAAAAAAAAAATTCGCAGTCCTGTGATTGAAAATGATCAATTTTCATACAAATATTCTCTTTTAACCCTTTCTTCCTTATTTTTTGCAATAAAAAGTAGCCTATGGTATTTCTCAGGGTCAACTCTATCTCCGTACAAAATTTCATCAAAATCAGTTCAGCGATTTAGGCCTGAAAGCGTAACAGACAGACAGAGTTACTTTCGCATTTATAATTTTAGTAGGGATTTTGCCATCGAATATCCACAAAAGACAGTCACATAAATGTCTAACTCGGACGGGAATCGAATCCAGGACATCACAAGCGGGGTAACTACCAAGTACGCCACAGGTTAATGACCGCAAAAAACATCGTTAATTTAAAGATTATTAATCTAACGAATTTTATATTTATAACTTTTAAATTAAAAATATATTTACAAATATATAAATCCATACTAATATTGTATATGAGAAAATATTATATTTGTATGTTGAAACGGAGCGACATACATATACGTTCCGGTGAGACATATGCTATTTTATTTGAAAGACGACGCCACGGGCGGACCCACATATGACATAAAAATATTACAACTTCTTGTCATACTAATACATGACAGTAAATGTAATCATTACTTAATCTCAAAATTTTAATTAACAATTAATGTATTAATTTAACAATCCCAAAATTAATTCCCAAATTTACCATTTATAGTGTTGAGTTAAAAGCATTTAAATTGCCCAGTATACAGCACCGCAATCAAATCCCATTAAAACTGATAGCAACTGTATTATCAGTAACGGCTGTAGGCTTAACCGCAGTTCTTTTGCAATCTGTACTAAATGTATTTTACATCAAACGATAAAATTGTCGTGTACGATGTCGTTGGGTGATATATAAGGTTATTTCTGCTAAAATATAATCTGATCGACCGCCGACCAGGAGGCCGGTTTTGCAAGTTGACTAAAATAAAATATATGACAAAACAAAATATATGACAAAATTGACAATGTTGACTAAAATAAAATATATATGACAAAACAAAATATATGACAAAATTAACAAAGTTGACTAAAACAAAATATATGACAAAATAAAATATATGACAAAATTGACAAAGTTGACTAAAACTAAATATATGACAAAACAAAATATATGACAAAATAAAATATATGACAAAATAAAATATATGACAAAATAAAATATATGACAAAACAAAATATATGACAAAGTTGACTAAAATAAAATATATGACAAAACAAAATACATGACAAAAAGCAATTGAGACGCCATTGAAATAATTTTTAAATTGGAAAAATTGTGCCCAAATTTCAACAAGATCGCTTTGCACCCAGGCCGATTGTTTCTGGCAAAACATTAGACTAATCAACTTTATTAGACAACGTAGTGACCAATAGTTTCGATTTACGATATGACGCAGTCTTGTATCGATCAATCACGATGCTTTTTGAGTTTCTTTGGCTGAGTTTTTATAAGAAATAGGATTTTTGTAGAAACAAAGAACAATTTTTTTCGACGCACAAAAAACCCAAAAATACCAAAGATACAAAGTAAAGTACTTGGTATATAAGAAAGAAAAAATAAAATGAAATAGAAAAAAAAAACAAATAAATAATCAATACCAATATTATAAAGAGAAAAGATTTGATTGTTTGTTTGTTCGAAGAGAATAGGATTTTGTTCATTCAATCCCTAACTTCTTCTATAGGAACATAGGGTATAGAATATTATCAAAAACGTTAGGAATCCGTATGAAAACTTTGATAATATAACCCAACGTATTAAAAAATACCCAAAAAACCCTATAGCACGTACGCTACGGAAATTATTAACAATACAGCAAAATTATATACTACAGTTTTATAAATATAAAGTCAAATAAGTCTGCAACACCATGTCTAACTGTTACAGTTATGTGACAATAACTATTTTTTTAGTAACTGGTTGTCCGAAGCGAAAGGAGGGTTACAAATAACATTCCACCAACATATATGCTATATCGTGGGTGGTTTATTTTAAGTCTTATTATCTTTGCAGGAAGTATCCTTTAATTTACCGGTATATACGACCCTTTGTCTTTGAGCAAACCTTTATAGTATGTATTCATAAATTTCATAGATTTCTTAGCTAGTGATAACCGCTTGGTACACATATTAGACCGCCGGGAAAGCAGGATGTACACAAATGATACTCGTAATCTGGTGCAGCGTGTAATAGGTACACACTCATTGTAAAATATTTAACTTTTATATAAAAAGATAGTGACGAAAATTGTGAATAAAGTTTTGTAACTTGATTGATACCGCCCGCGACTTCGTCCGCTTGGGGTGTTGATAAAAGTAGACAATGTGGTATTATTATTTATAGTATATGTCAGTGACAAATTTCATTAAAATTGGTTCAGTAGTTTGCGTGTGAAAGAGTAGCACACATTCATGTAATTGTCATCGCAAATTTTCGTATTTATAATATTTGTAGTTACTACTAATACTAGCTTACGCTCAGGGATTCGCTCGCATGGTAACGATAAAAGTAGTCTGTTTGTTAATCCTTCACACAAAAAGGAATCTGGATGAAATTTGGCATAGAGATAGATTAAAGCCTGGAATGACATAATAGACTACTTTTGATACGCCAGTGAAGCCGTGAGCACATTACTTCCAATTTTCATTTTTTTATAAATTTTTTAATGTTTGGTTTTTAATTGCTTTAAATTTTCTTTTACTTTATATAATTTTTATTTTTTTTTAATTACTTTTGATTTGTTTTTTTTTTTTATTTATTTAGACCTTACGAAAGATACCAGAGCAAACTGAATTCTTTTTTGCATTCTCTACCAATTGACCCTGGGTGAATATGAAGAAGTGTGGTAAGCAAATAAATAGCAGAATTAAAATAGACTACGATGATTACAATAATTAATGTATACATTTTTAATTTTTTGTTATTAATTTCAAAATAATTTATGTAAGATGTAATTGTTTTTTATTTTTGTTATATATATCATAGTAATTGTTGTAGGATGATTTTATTTTAATGTTTTGTTATACATTTCACAATAATTGTAGTAGGATGAATTTTAATTTTTTGTTATATATTTCATAATAATTGTAGTATGATGAATTTTTTGTTATTGTTTGTTATACATTTCATAATAATTGATGCAGGTTTTTGTATTGTTTTATTGTTTGTCGACTTTCGGCAAGTGAGACTTTCCTAGCACAAAAGGAATTGTTATCATTTCATTTCACAAACTAGTAAAATAATATTTGTTACACAAGCGACTGGTTCAAATCAAGTTTACAGTATGTTTACATCACTACGATTTCCAGAATCGTATATAGTTCCGATAGACAGTACTATTTAGTGCATAGACAATAGAGATACCCGATTCGTAACAATGCACTTGAATAGGAATTTTAATTGGAAATATGAGCGACATTTGCACTGTTTTGCTGTCGTTACAGGACGTCGTATTATATCGATTCTGTTTTATGTTATGACTAGTGCTGACCATACGTAGATTTGAAATGGCCGTTCTAACTTTAAATGAAGGAAAAGTCTGTTTGTGTATCAACGTACAGCTTTGATCATTACAAACATTTGTATTAGTTAAATGAGCTGTGAGCGGTGATAGCCTAGTGGTTAAGAATTTGGCCTCCTACTCGGGGGGACCGGGTTCGAATATATGTTTATCAGTTATCTAATCACCATATCACAAGCTCAGAGTTTAGAGTCAGATAGTCGTGTGTGAGTTGTCCAAAGATATTTTATTTATAGAAAGATTACAATACCACTGGACAGTGGTCTTTGTATAACTTATATCCACTCTAGACATAAATAACCTATCACTACATACACATATAAGGTCCCGTCATTATCTGTCTTCTCTGACTGTCTGTTCGCGATAAACTCAAAATCTACTTAACGGATTTTCAAGCGGTTTTCACCAATAGACAGATCGATTTTCAAGGAAGGTTAAAGCGTACAATGTATTAAGGTTTTGTATAAAGTCTTTGGAATATATTAGTTGTTGAGAATTTCGGAAAAAATCATAATATACTACGCGAGTAAAGCCGGGAACGGGTACTAATATGATTGAAGTCAATTACACCCCGAAACAAAATGGAATGTCCATAAAAAATGATAGAACCAAGGGTTGCCGAATTTCTTTCCGGCTCTGTAGATATATTTTAATTAATTAAATTCTTATGATTGGGGCACCGTTCGATTGTCCGAATATTTCGAGTTGTTTCGGGGTATATTATATTAGAACATTGTCTAATAGCTCCGCTGTCCATTTTTCTTAAGTTAGGTAAAGTTTAGGTAGGTTTTAAATAAGGTTTATTGAAATTATTTGAAATTACTAGTCTTAATTCATAATACAAAGACACAGACAATTTCATAACTGTATTGTTAACAGTTGAGGTTTTCGATTTGATTTGAATTCGGTGAAATAAACAAATATACTAACATACTAATATACAAACATATTCTGCAAGTTAAATAACAGCATGTAAAAATATTTTGATAATATCGTTTATTATTGATATGGAAATAACATTAACAATAATTATTTAAAATAGCATTGTGGAAATTTAATTATTACACTAAATAGAAATGAAATATCGAAGTATTTTTATATTTATTTTACCTAAACAAAACAAAAATAAACATACTAACAGATAGTATAAATATAATTTTTAAGCGATTTCGAAAAAGGAAGAGGTTCTAAATTTAATTGTATTTTTTGTATTGCCACATAAATTTTATTCGGTGTACCGATTTTGATGATTTCAAAGCTGATGCTACTAAAGTCCCATTTAAGTTTTAGCGACATTTGCTAACAGTTGAGTAATGCCTGATAATGTGTATTTTATATAGAATTTATGAAATTTAGTATATTTTAATTTACTAATTTCAACTACGTTCATAATATATAATATTACTTGCCGATATAATTTTGAAGTCGGTTTTTTAACAAATTATATAGCAGTAGTTTAATTATTGTGTGGTGTGTGTGTGTGTGTGTGTGCTTGCGTGTGTGTGTGTGTGTATGTGTATGTGTGTGGTGTGTGTTTTGTGGGTGGCTATACAGATTGTGATGAAGTAAAGTGATGTTAAAAATATGATTTTACATATCCTTTCGAAGCTATTGAATTTATAAATCTTTTAATACTAACCTTCGCCCTTATTTTGATATTGAAATGTGTATTATTTACGAAGGGTTCATATCACGAGTCACTTTGAACAATCTCACTTGTAATTATGTTACTCTCACAAAATAAGGGGGCCCTTCGAGCCGCACAAATAACATAGAACTGAATTATAAAATATATGTTAATTTTACTTTTGAAATATACTTTTTAATCCTATTAATATTAAAAATGCGATAGTTTGTCAGGATGGATGGATGTTTGCTACTTGTTCACGTGAAAACTACTAAACGGATCTGAATGAAATTTGGTGCATGGATAGTTCATAGTCTGGAATAACATATAGATGAATAAATCAGATTATTCTTTATTATATTTTTTAAGGAAATTACCGTTTAATATTGAATTAAAACTTCTAAAATTGTAGGCATTTGTTTTTTCATTACGTACATTATAAATAAAAAAAATATGCTATAACTTGGGTAAGCATAAAATTTCTTTTTTGTAATAAATATTTTAAAAGAAAAATAATAGTCTAATAACATTCAAAAAACACACGACATTTACAACATTGGTAAATGTTTAAAAACAAAGTATAAAATTACCGAAAACTGGGGTGTCTATTAGACTGGCAACTCTACCATCTGCCAGAATTAAAAACACACACGAAAAAAGAAAAAAATAAATAAAAAGTGCCAAATCATATCGCCGCTACATCTCGAATGTTCCTTTTTTATTTCAAATTTCAAGGGTTCGCTAAACGTTACTCTATTATTCGGTGCTTGTGACGTAAGCATATTCCCAACCGTTTGTTATTAATATAATAAATGTAATAATGTATATCATAACGTATTCATATCTGTGATCTCAATGGATACGGCAATTCCATTATTTTGGTACTCGATTTTATTTTCGTGCACATGATGTGTGCACTTTTGAGCGGCAAAAAATGTTGCCATATTGAATTAATTACAGGGATGATTTAATGCATCGCACACACTGTATGAAAATGAGTTGATATTTGGCTTCAACCTATTAATGAGTATCATAACTGAGGAGTTCTAGAACATCACGCTGGTCCTTTGAAAAGAGGTGAAGATTTATTAGCTAAAGTAAGGGCGGGAAAATTTGATGTCACCTGATATTCTGCAAATGCTATACGACTATTATGAAGACTAAAATTGATGGGTTAACGTGCCCTCTGAAGCACGAAAAGGCATTAGAAATCAATAATAATTTGTTATTTACAACGCAGTAATTATTCATCTTCTTCTACCTCCTCTTCCTTCTTCTTCCTTCCTTCTTCTTCCTTTTCTCGTGGTAGAGGATAGTCGGTACAGTCTTGTTGGCCTCAAGTCTTAAAAAAATACACCATTAGCCACTAACCCCTTCACCAATTCGCTTTGAATAGATCCTCTAGGCCTCTTCACCTATCAAACTCAATAGACGACCTCCTACATGAAAGACCAGAGCCAGAAGTCAATCTTAATACCCTAACTAAATAAATAATCGAATAAACCGACCGTCAAAAACCATTCATAACATCTACGTCACGTCTATTTACCTCAAAATATTTCATTTGCATAATGGCTTTTTTTTCCCGCCGTTACTATTTAATGTAATATTCTGATTTGGCCACGCACGCACAGAACATAAAGACAATCAAAGTACGGTGGATATTTATGTAAACTATGTAATAATACTATGCTATTATGAAAATTGTAGATTCGAACGGGTGTGGTTTTTACGTAATTCCTTGGGTGTGGTTTGTCCACTGTAATTTTACGTTTCCTTGATACAGAAACCATTTCAACTTGTGTCTATGATGTTAATTATACGACATATATTTGTGTATATTGTTGTTCTTGCTTTTTTTAATTTTTTTCCTTGAGAAGGTTGAAATTGGGGATGGAAATAAATATCATTGGACAACACACACGGCCGTCTCACCCCAAACTAACCATTAGCTTGTACTATGATCAGATAACTGATAAACCTACATATGTAATTTTAAATACATACTTAAATAGATATTTCTATTACACACCCAGACACATAGAACAAACATTCCTGTTCATCACAGAAAAGTTTGACCTAGGTGGGAATCGAACCTTCGCTCTTCGGTGTAACAGTCAGCCTGTCAATATTAAATGAATCGGACTTACACATCAAATATTTTATATCAATTAATAATTTTAACAAATTCGAAATATTTGATAAAAAAATTGTAGACTTGAATAAATCACGAATGTCATTTCAAAAAACGATATAGTAGCCTACTTTGTGAGGATGCATGGATGGATATATGTTTCTCTTTCACGCAAAAACCACTGAACGGAATTGAATGAAATTTGGTACAGGTTTTTTTTTGTTACAAACGTCCGCAGAGTTCCTGGTGGTGGTATACATGTCGTGACAGGTGGTCGTCTCTATATGTCAGTTCTGGCACCAGTCACTCAGCGGGCGCATCTGTAAGGTCTACTGATATTAAGACTATACTATATCCACATAAATACTTCATTTAACTCGGTAAGGCTTACAAACCAACAGTTCCGATTATTTTGCCTATTCTATAGTAAGATACTAATTGTAAATTAATATTAATTAATGGTCGGTATACCATTAATTAAAGTGATAACTTAAAGTAATCGAACTCGGATCCCTTACCCAAACAGAACTAACCTAACCACCAAGTGCCAGCGTTCAACGTTATTCTAAATAAAGGATAATGACACAAATGAATCAATACTCCGACGTCAGTAACTCATTCCGCATTATTCTAAGCAAGTTAAAATTTACATATCTAAACATTTAGGTCAACATAATAATTAAACCATTCGTCATTAGCGACATGGACTAGTTCGACTGTTTTTAACTGAACTTGCGAACAGTACTACACACATACTAATAAATAAATATCTTTAGACAACTCACACACGGCCATCTGATCTCAAACTAAGCGTTAGCCTGTGCTATGGGGATCAGATAACTGATAAACATACATATATACTTTAAAATACATACTTAAATAGATATTTCTATTACACACCCAGACA
>DWJZ01003065.1:0-17872 GCA_018249125.1 Asbolis capucinus
CGAATCGTAATCCTGTAATGACCGAACATTAGGAATGTAGCAATGATTTAAAAAAAATCAATATAAATCCATCAAGATGAACGTTACCTCGACGCAGTTGAACTTGTCACGGCGGGTGTACCCTGGTAGACACTGGCACACGTACCCGCCGACCACATTCACACACTGGGTGTTGGAGTGGCAATGGTGCCCGTACAGACCACCCGCTTGCTGACACTCGTCTACATCTGGAACAGTTATGTCATCCATTTATTTATGTTATTTATTTATTATGTTACACTTTGAAGATAAACATTTAATAAACCAATTAAAAAAAAAGACTACATCAGATTTCAGTTTCTGTATTCATTATTCGAACTTAAATATATCTATGAGGTCAAAATTAAATGTTTATATGAGTTAATTTTTGTTTTAGTGAGTGTAGTTAAACCTACCTAGCTATCTCGCAAATGGTTTTTTAGTTATTGTGTGTTCCTAAATGCATTAAGTGTAAACACGGAAAATATTACAACAGATTTTTTGATATTGGCATGTAAGAGTAAACCACTAATTTGCCGCGAACACCTCTAACGGCTGAAAGTTTAGATAATAATGTTTTAATAGGATTTGCAATAAATGTATATTCAAATAACTACAAACGGTTTATTAGATCTTACCTTCACAAGTGAGTCCGTCTCCCTGAAAGCCTTGGTTACATTTACACGTGTACTTGGTGTTGAGATTCATGCAGGTGGCGTTCTCGTCGCATGAGTGGCCCATGCTGCAATAGTCCACGCCTACAAATACAATAATAGATATGTTGAAAACTAAAACAAGCTTTCATCAAGAAATGAATTATGGAGCTAATCTATACAGAATAGATTTCCTTCTAAACTCGTTATGCTCCATGATTTTTTGCAAATTTAAACTTTCAATATTAATTTTTTGAGGTAAACCAATCCCTAAATAATCAAATAGTTTGCTTAACCATAGAAAATATATCCCTATCTAAAGATAGTTCACACTATAGGGAAGACAATAAAAAGGTCTTTTCTGTCACCCGTTCTGAAGCGTTTTGTTGTTGGTGATAATGTTTCGGTATCACTCCTGCCTAAAGCTGAAGCTAAAAATTCAATAGCTAGTCTCCATCAAATGGACTATTCTCCATGACCATTTTATTCAGCTATTTCATTTTTAGCTTTTAGCCATTCAAATTTTTAGGGTTGAAGCCAAACACGGTCTCTATTGTATGTTATATGTGGTGTGTTATTACCTGGACAGAACTTGCAGCACTCCCCGGGCACAGTGAACTGGTCCGGGGGATCGCAGGGCAGTGGTGGGCAGGCTGTGTCCGGATCGACGCGCGTGCATTGCATGATACCGTCATGACAAACGCATTCCGCGCATTCCTTCGGCGCGAACCGCTCGCCGTGCTCGTACAGCGTGCCCTTCAAGAGACATTGCTCTGGAAACAGGTTGCATAGTTTCGTTAGTTATCAGAGAAATTGAATTCTTTAATAAAGTTAAACAGTAGCAGTAGTCAGAATGAGAATGGCTAACAGTAATTACCACATCACTTCAAATCTTCGGAGGGTTAAGTAGTCGGCGTTGATTGGTATCGTCAGATGGTAGACATATAGGCTGGTGACACACCACTACGTAACACAAAACTGCCAATAATTATTTGGCCTCTAACTTCTCCTCCGTTATGATACTTGTACTAAAGCTAAATATGACCTAATGGTAAATTAAAATATGCCATCAGTAACAAACAAGAATTATTAATAATATTTTGACTTACTTAAACAAGTCGGACAGCATTCTCCTGGGTGTAGAACCGGATTTTTGCATTCGGCTCTATCGCACTCAACTGGTCTGCATGTGATCTCACCGTGCTGTAAAATGAATTAGCTACTTCACAAACATTTCTGTATTTTCTCGAAACTGCAAGTTGGAAAGATGAAGTAAGCATTGCAAGTATATCATGTCTGTTGCAAAACCTTTCAGCTGTAAGTACAAGCGTTACATGAGGTACACGATTTTTCTGACCTTTAACGACTTCTGTAAAATAGATTTCAGAAGAACAAGTTGTATAAGTAACTATTCCAATAATAATTTATAGTCCCAACATCCATCCACGAATATCCTCCACAAACCAGAGAATTATCTCAAATAGCCATAATTATTTTATCTGAACACGAATGGTATACAGTAACAGTTACCACACAAGAGCAACGGTTACAATCCCTCTGCCAGGTTGCACCGTCGGCGTGTACCGTCCCGTTGGAGTAGCACGACTTCTGGCAATCGCATTGCTCCAACCGCGCCAGCCGTGCCTCCGCACCCACCAGCTGCAAACATCAACAAAAGACAATATAAATTTTAGACAATTTGTCGCCATGTGGAAAGCCTTTAACAATACTGTTTTATGTATAAGGGAGTGCAACATACTGAACACGAACACATATCGAAAGAAATTATGAAGGTGAGAAAGACCTGGATATTCTAAGTATATTTTCTGGAATATGTGGTATAGTTTAAACGATTTTAAAATTTTATACCTTAAGTGATAAGTCATGAATGTGTGATGTGAGCTCCTGTACGGTAGCCTGCAACAATGCGAATTGTCCACAAGTGGGACACTCTGAGTCCAATCCTGGGCATTGCGCTAGATATCCATGAGGTCCACTCACTAATCTTACATCTTGTAGCGTACCCTGGAAAACCCAAATAAAACAGATTGATAATATTAATAATAATTTGATAATAATCGGACATAATAACCATAATTTTTTACTTGCTCCGAAGATCAAGCCAGTAGGTATTATATTTTTTATATATGTCCTTATATCATTTTTATCCAATGGTTCTGGCTGCTGAACACTTAGATAGTTGTTTCACATCGCCAATTAAATTTGATACAATCTATGGCATCAAATGGAGCAGTGTGTGTTATTTTTATCTCGTCTAAAAATATTTGGTCGCATGTCTAAACAACATCAAGTAACTCAATCGCCTGAGCAAGAATCGCGTGAGTGTATATCGTACCTTAAATAAGGAATGTTTACTGTTTCTCTGTCCGAGCCAAAGCGCGAGCTGCGGCTGGGTGAAGTTGCGGTCGGGCGGCGGGATGAGCCGGCGGTAGAGCGGGTGGCAGTCGACGAAGAGCGTGGCCTGCGCGCCCGACACGGCCAGCGCCAGCCGGTGCCACGCGCCATCCGCCAACCGGAACGGGAAGGTCTCCACGCGCGCTGCCGTGGCGCCCGCCGCCACGTAGTGCAGCCGCACCTCGTCGCGCCGCCCGCTCGACTGCACCTCCAGGTACCTGCCCCACATTCCGACACTATAGCCGCCGCCGCGCACTCGGAAGATTCCTCCTAGCGAACTGTTCCGAGGTACACATAAACAAAGCAAACAACACACATGACGACGGCGGACGTCACCGGACCGCACGGCTCGCTCTACATCTCAATATCGCTCGGTCGGGGTGGGGGACCATGTACCTCGGAACGAATCGCGTTCGGTGTCGACGATGTCGGTTGGTGTCTGATGAAAAGCCTTAAGAGACGCGCGTGATTTGTACTGGATCTCGGTCTACTTGGTCCGTCGAGTTCCTCGACGGTCGCGCGGTAGGACCGGGCCCGGTGCGTCGGTCACAGTACCAAATGCAAGAGGATTCCCATGTCGCTTGGAATGCAAGTGCGGACGAGCCCGGCGGCGTGCGGTGTCTCCTCGACGCGGCGCAGCGAACGTCAACGTCCGGATGAACGTGGAGAGACGGATCGTGGGGGCGGTTAGACATATACAGAACACAACACGTCAAGACACAGAACACAAGACGGACGGCGGAGGAGACGCGGGGGCCCATGCAAGTCGGCCCGCCGCGCACACATACGGCCATGCAGAGGACACAGTGAGCGCAATGAGGTCAACGGATGGATTGAGGAGGACATTCCGAGGCACAGGACATTCCAAGATACATGATTCTCCCCTATGCGCGCGCGCGCATGATATCAAGGACTTCATGCGTGCGCGCGCAGCGATGTTGAGATATAGAACTCACCATGAGAAGCCGTAGCGTCCGCCGCTCCGCGCGCCGCCGTCCTCCTCCTCGGCGACCGCACACTGGCTTTACGTCCATCCCCTACCCGACACCAAATATTCATACTATTAGATAATTATTTACTGGACCATTACAGTTTCGAGCATTGTAATGTTTAGCACCTTTTGAAGGTAGGGATATTTCATTTAACTTTTCACTTTAGGAAACTACTTATAAAGATTGTGTTTTATGTTTACTTTTATCGTAACTTTGATAGATAATAAAATACATAAGAAAGTAGGTACTGCACCCTTCTCTTATAGTACCATTTATAAATATAGTTCAACTGTTATTCATATATATTTAAGTACAGCGAAATAATATCACAACATCAATCATGCACGTTCTAATAGATGTGTAAAATATGTAGTTTAAAAACTTCGTTTCGTTGAATATCATATTCATAATAATGATATTCTGATATGCTGTAATTTGATGTAACACACTCGATAATTTCATCATTCTAGTTTGTGTTTACAGCAATTTAGTAGTGCATTGCTCCGTTTGGAACTAATTTACTAGCACTACATCAAATTTGTAGCAATACATACTCGTAGTTGTACATAAAACAATTTAGGTCCAAGACACATTTACGATACTTAATTGATTTAATCTTTAATTTTAGCTCTGTTAGATACGTTTTTAAGTTGTTTGTTAATGCTGTTGAGGCGATTATTTATTGTTATAAAATAAATGTTTCTTCTTACTTTCTTATTTCTTTCTATAGTAAGTTGAAATTCAGTTTTTATAATTCAAAAAATAAAGCAGCGAGTTTTTAGTCTATATGCGCTATTTTTCCTTGGGAACAATAGCGCCAATCTTCGATTGACCCAAAATTTTAGCAACATTGTTACGATCAAAGGTGAGTCGAAACACGTAACTTCAGCTTTCAACGTAACACTTTGAAATAGGTCATTTTAACCCCACTACACAATTTTCATGCAACCGTATATTGTTCGCCAATCTTTTTGCCCTCTCTGAACTAACTAAACCTTGTACGCTTGACTTTGCCACATAAGGTACAGTTCGACAAACCACGACGGACAACATTGAAATAGCCGCGATTAGTCGCGAGCCAGACTTTACATTAATTCGAAGAAGGCTTATTAGTATAACTGCAGGCAACAATTGCGTGACTGCGATAGTTGTATATTACAATCACTAATATGTTTGCCGTCACGCCTAATGTCATTGGCCTCATCATGCCTTACCTTCGCCTTGCATTAAGGTACGTACAGAGTAGCAAAGATCAGAGCGATCAAAAAGTATGGCGTGCCGTACCTATTGTATCCATGTGAGAAGGAGAGGATAGTTCCGGAGTTTGCTGGCTCCTGCCGTAGCGCGGCAAGCACAGTGAACTCTGGCGACCGCCGCAGCAGCTCCGCGGCTCGCTCGAATGCCACACCCTCTACCTGCAGCGACCGGGATTCTCCTGGTGAACAGATATTAAGCAGTATAATAGAATAACTGTCACACTATTGGGCTCAGGTCTCCACTCACAATTCGAGGTCGTACAGGCACTAACGATGGTCTTGTGTTGATTGGTGGATAAAATATAATAGAATATTCCTTATTAGCCCAAACAAGGTGTACAGATTAGGATTTATATGTAGAATTATTTTACATTTTTCCTTACTCCACCTACCAGCCACGTAAGATTTAGAGGAATTATAAGAAATTTTATTTCGTTACCGCATATATATTGGCTTTTATGCTTTAAATATCCTACATCGGACATTAAGTCGCAAAATTTGCCTACTCATTGAGTGCATTAGTTGTCGCCGCGTTAACCCAACTCCTGATTTCAGGGGGTCCAATTTTGGAGCATAGTTCGATCAATGAACTACTAGTGCATACCGGTGTAAATATAAAAAATACAAATATATAATAACACTATGGTTCGACCGCAGTTCGGCCCGCGTGGTAACAATGTCGGTAAAAAATTGTCCCTCTGCAGACCATCGACTAGCGTCACATAAAAAAACACGTCAATCCGTCGCTACTTTTCGACGTGAAACAACTACATAAACAACAAACACACTTTCATATTTACAATATTAGTATGGATAAGTGTGAAATAAACTTTTGATCAATAAAAAAAAGGGAAAAAACCAATAGGTTGTGCACTATGTGCGCATATCTGAAGTAAAACTTCTTAAATTCAAACGGCTGGAATATATGTCAATATTTATTTTTTAATTATACTTTGTGAATTATTATATTATTGAATTATACTTTGATGAACACGTGGACTACACGAAAAAATTTGTATCGCGTTACTAAATATTTCTACACGTCTAGGCGTCTTTACGTGACATGGCCTATCCTTACGCATCGTGACAGTTTTTCGTCTCGCTTGCTCGTGTGTGCTCGCGTGCTCATGACCTTAAAATTTTACTCTTGCGTGCGTTAAGAAGTTTCACTTCAAAAACCACAAAATTTATAAAGTATTACATTTCATGATTTCATTTTCACGAGGATTAATGTGAACATACTAATATTAGCACAAATATTTGAGAATGATGAGACGAGATAAAATGTTTGCAGAGTAAACTTTTAAAAATCTCACACTATAGTGTTAGGCACTTGGTATGTGTACAATGTTATGTATGAATGATATGATTTGCATTTTCTTGTTACTACCTTGCAACAATGTAGCGTCCGATCGTGACCTTAAGTTGTACTTGTCATTTGTGACATTACCAATATATTTAATCTGTATTTGGTCTTTGTTGGTATAGGATGTGGAAACTTGAAAATCAAATCATGAAACCAAAAAAGCTGTGCAAGTGAAAAGTATAAACAAAATTGGTAAGGGTTATTATTAACCAAATTGGATATTAAACTCATTTTAACATTCGTCATTAACTCGAGTACTTTCATACACCTTGGATATCCTTCCAGTACGGACGACACGCTTCTCCTCGTCCTTTGTATCGCGTACCGCAAGGGATTGGAATAAGTTGCCGGTGTCTGTGTTTCGCTCAAGTTCAATGGAAGCGTCTTCAAGATGAATAGGCTTCTTCTAAGTTAATGCGCTTTGCCATCTAAGACTACGTCGCCACTTACCATCAGATGGGATTGTAGTCAGGCATTAACTTATATGTAAAAAAGCCTTAAGACTAAGTATTAACTTTGAACACGTAAAGGTTAAAAATGTTATCGCTACGTTTTCTGACCTTCCTAATCGTAGGAATTTTGAGTTTTGATTTTAAGTAGTTTTCACTTGGCGTTCACGACTGCTAGGCCTTGGGAAGTCCGTACCAATTGCTAACGATATTGGCAACGAGCCAGAATCGATCAACTATAATAACCTAATGTAGGAAATTATTTTAACCTATTTACTTAGGGAAAATATGAACATGAACAAGAGGTTAATGGTTTGATCGTCGGTCAAGAAAACATCGTGAGAAAACGTGCACTCTTGACATCTCCCTATAAATTTCGTAAATCGTGTGTGCGAACCAATCAAAACTTGTAAACTAAGTCGCAGGCTATCACATTGTAAGAGGAAACTCAAGCTTTGTAGTGTAGTTACGGGGTGTAAAAATTATGAATGAATTGTTTAGGGTGAATGTTTTTTCAGTATTTTGTAGAATACTTATATTAAATTGCAGTGATAGACTCATGGTTTGAACGTTGGTCTTTCGAAAGGGAGGAGATGGTGTTCAATATTTGCGTGCACCTCTAATTTTCAAAAATTATGTGCATATCAGAAGTCGATTATCGACAGGCTAGTTTGTCTAGTGGGTTAGAGAACCTGAGCGCAATATCAAAGGTCGTGGGTTCGATTCCCACCCAGGTCAAACATTTCTGTGATGAGCAGGAATGTTTGTTCTGTGTGTGTTATATTTTTTATTTGTGAAACGATTACAATACTACCACTAACTAACATTATACTAACATACATAATTACTTTATCGACATATTTATTGGTAGGAACATAACTATAAAACAAATACTTGATAAACACTAAATACTAATAATTATCCAATTTTAGGATAATATTAATAATAATCCTACTAATATTATAAATGCGAAAGTTTGTGAGGATGGATGGTTGGGTGTATGGATTGATGGATGTATGTTTCTTACTCTTTCACGCAAAAACTACTGAACGGATCTGAATAAAATATCACACTGAGATAGATTATAGTCTAGAATAACAGGCTGCTTTTTATTAACATATCTTCAACGTAGGCGAAGCCACGAGCGAAAACTAGTAAGAAATAATTTTCTATCGTCTATTTTATTATTATACTTTGAGAGAACTTCGAAAAAGTTGACTTGAGCGGCATCTATGTCATTTTATGTTCACCCATTCGCAACTACAACTTTTCCATTGTGGAAGTTCGTAGACATGAAAAGAAATTTAAGTGAAAGCAATAAAATGCAAAGTATAAAAGAATTTAAATCGTAGTGGGTGACTGGACTTGAGGCTTGGGGCTTGAGGCCTGAGGAATGACGTAATATTGCGCACGTGGGTGAGTTCCGCCGGCCCCTGTGTAAAGGGTGTACAAAGAAAATAGTATATTAATGAGATATGGGATAATGTCTGCAGAGAAATGTCTTCATTATTACGAGAATTTCGGGATGTTTATAATTAATTTACATTTTATGTAATGAAAAATTCCAACCCAACAAGGAAGATTTAAAAGGGAATTGTTAAATTGGGGTCTTATGATTTATTTCGAAATATTACGTAGCTTTTAGGGATGTGCCGACCGTAACTTGGGCCGACAAGCCGTAGACTAGTCGGCGCATCTCTATTAATCTTGTTTTTCCTTTTAACGAAGAGGAAATTTTAATAAAAACATTATGCACACTACCAAGAATATGACACAAATTTTTCTTTTGTAAATTACATTACTGTCAAAAAACCTTACATTGTTGAATTATTGTTAAAATTCAACTGCATACAGGAACTCTAGTATAAAGATATATAAATAAATAAGAATAGTAATGAAAGAACCGTTCAGAAGGAAGGCAATAAAGGAATATATTTGTGTAGGAGCTAGCGGTAGACGATCACGTGACCGCCGCGCCGCCCTGACGAGACTGACAGGAACACAAGGGGTGCGTGCGTCAAACTCAGGGGAAACGAAAAATAAACGCTTTTCATTCACTTTATACCATGGGTCGGCAACGTTTTCTTATATGATGCCTACTAATGTTATAAGTATATCGGTGCGGGTTACTTTTAATTTATTGTAGTCGAGAGAATCACAAGAGACATTAAGCTGCGTCGTGTAAATGGAGACTGTGTAGGTTACGCTACAATGGCATAGGGACTGCCAGCTAAGGATTGCCGACGCCTGCTTTACTCTACCAAGGGAAAACATGCCTTTTCGTGTCATACTTTGCCTTTTCATGGCATCTAAAAGCTTTACGTCATAGATTGTTTTATTATGTATAAAGTTGTGCCTGGAGTCGAAATATTACAGACCTTCCTTTTTGCATGTCAATGTTAATTATGACAAGTGTGTATAAGTCTCGCTACAATTGTTTGTCGAATTGCAATTGCATAGGGTTAAAATTTTCCGAATAAAGTTCATTGACCTGCGTAGAGTAGTGCTTAGATATAGTTCATTATATTCATTCGTTATATTATTGGGTGGATTTGAGAGAACTTGGGAGAGGAACTTGATTGGAAAATTTGCTTTTGGATTGCTTCTATGCTCTATGATATGTGCTGGAAACTAGAGATGCGCCAACTAGACGATGAAACCGGCGCACTAAATAATACCTCTGCCGAATTCAAAGATTGTGCACAGAGATTCTATATTCAAGCCATTTAAGTACCATTAATGACTGTACGACAGTTTGACCTGGATATATATAATATTAGTAAGTCACAGAGAATATAATTGTAGTCGAATATCCTGGTATCATTATAATTCTTAACGTTATAAAAATTTGTTAGAGATCTACGAGTATACCTATCGTTATTGTTGTGTTATTTATGTCTGTCCGCAGCTTCGTCTGCGTGGAAGGCACATTAATAAAAAGAAACCTATGTGTTATTCAGTTAAAAAACGGTGATAGCCTAGTGGTTAAGAATTCGGCCTCCTACTCGGGGGGTCTGGCTTCGAATCCCGCGGCGCGCACTTCTAACTTTTCCAAGTTATGTGGGTTTTAAGCATTTAAATGTCACTCGGTTTAACGGCGAAGGGAAACAACGTGAGGAAACCTGCATGCCGGGGAGTTTGCAAAACTTAAGGGTGTGTGAAGTCTGCCAATTTGCACTTGGCCATCGTGGCGGACTATGGCTTTAACCTTCTCATTCAGAAAAGACACCCACGCTCAATAGCGGGCCGTGCTGGGTTGAAATGATGATGATGTGTTATTTCGGCCTATAATCTATCTCTGTGCCAAATTTCATCAAGATAGGTTCAGTATTTTTTGCTTGAAGGAGTAGAAAACATCTACCCATCCATCCTCATAATCTTTCGCATTTATAATTATTTCAACACCTACTTATCTAAATGCTAGACACCGCTCCAAAATACGTAAGTGTTTCGTAATGGTCCTTCAAAATAAATGGCATAATATGAAAATCTCAGGGACGCACCCTAGCGGCACGTAGAGTTGTAAAATCGACATTGGGGCAACCCCCAATTACACTTGACGTTGCATTTAGCGTGTTAGTAACGCACATATACTGCGATGGCGTTAGGCGAGCGTTAAAAATTTCATCAAGCGTCCTAATGTTTTTTTGTGTTAAGAAGGCTAATTGTTAGACAAGTCACGTGGTGGTTAGTGATCATCGCCGTCCATAAAAAACATCTCAGGAGACACCAGAAAAAAATAGACCTGCTTCTTGAAGCAGGGAAGACGGAAAAGAAGAGAAGTAATGCATTTCTGTAGAATTGACGACAATAATGACACCAACGGAACCTAGCTACCTAATGGAGCCTACAAAAATCAAAATACTGCTTAAAGAAGAGTGACGAAAGAAAAATCGTATGAAGGATGACTAACAGATGGGAAGAAAGAAAAAGCGCTTTATAATGTATATAGTTTTAAGCCGAATTGGGGAGGAGCCATTTATACCTTCTTGCCATGCAGCAGCAGGTCCTAAGGCCAAATTCTCCACTAATCCGCATTGGAGCAGCTTGGTGGAGTTCTAGGCCTCCTCAATATAAGAAAGGTGCCATGAACCATCAGGCAGGCAACTTGTTAGTGACACCTCAACTGGTGTTTTAAGGTTCATAGGTGACCATTTACCATCAGCGTGTCTGCTCGTTTACCAGCTCATAACATAAAAAAGCAGTTTCTACTCGGTCAGACTTGGTCAACTTTTTAACGCTCGTCGAACGCCAGCTAGTGTCCAACGTGCGTTAAGACTCGGTTGACTTTTTAACGCTCGTCTAACGCCAGCTAGTGTCCAACGCGCGTTAAGACTCGGTCGACTTTTTAACGCTCGTCTAACGCCAGCTAGCGTCCAACGCGCGTTGATCGCGACACCCATGTACCAGGGGTTGAGCCAGAGGGTTAATTGGATCGTCCCGTCAACGAACAAAATGAATAATTCGTGACTCTTCCTGCCAAATCTTTTATCACCCTCAATCTCCCTTCCCCTTCTATTGTCATTTAGTATCAATTAGTTTTTCTCCGACCAACATGAGATGGACTCTATTGTAAAGAAGCTTCTATATTTTAATACCAGATACCGAGTGGCATAGGTATAATAGAAAAGATCACAATAGAAAAGTACAATAATTTATTGCTTACTAAATTATTTTGTGGGAATAAAACATGACAGGAATCATATATTAAATTTCAATATCACTTTCTGCAAAGGGAGGGGTTCCGAATTTAATTACTGAACAGAGGAATTATCTATATAAAAGATTAAGTTTTGTCCTTAGGCCATGTGATTTATTTGTGACTAGGTTACGCCCACTTGGTACCAATGTTGATAAAACGTAGCCTATACTCTCCAGACCTTCTCTCTGTTATGCTGCAGACCATCAACTATCCTCCGCATAAAAAAACATCAATCTGTCACTCCGTTTCGACGTGAAACACCGACAAACATACAAACACAGATGTACACACACACACTTATAAATTTATAATATATGTATGTATTTGTGTAGATCATGTTAACCACGACACAGATACACGGACACGATACACGAATAATCATAGATAATACGGATGGCTTACTCTAATCCCCACTCTATTGTGAGCTCTCTTTATTTACTTAAAGATACTTTAATAAATTCCCGTAAAAAATAAGCAGCTTTTCTGCTCCATGAAAATAAATATTAAGAATGAAAAAAACACGGAATTAAGGGAGAAAAAAACTGTATTCGTTTAATGTGAGATACTGTATTAAATGATTAATTTTCATAAAGTATAGTATGATACTAAAACTAAAATTTATGTTCAATTAAAGTCAATATTAAGATTGAAATCAGGTAAGTACTTGAGTCATAATATCCCCCACGAGTATTAAGTTTCAAGCAGTGGATACTTCAATTAATATGTAGTACGTTGAGAACATGTTTCTTTTTTATTTCATGTCATTAATATGTCACATAATTATAAATATAATATGTATTCTGTATATGCAAATAGTGTCTGTATTCTATGTACATATATAAATAGAGTATGTATTCTTTGTCTTGAATATGTTCATCTATGTAACCTAACCTGACATCAGTATACGAAGTTTAGTGCAACGATGAAAAATGCCTAGGAATAAAAAAAAACAATATTCCGAATCATTATTATTGACAAATTTTGGTTACGTTTGAATTTTCAATTTATTTTTTAATAATATCCCAAAAAATCGATCTCATAGACATTAGCTTTAGACTCTATCACGATCGACGACTTATCGTTAATGTAAACTAATTTAATTTTCATAGTTTTTTTTTAAACAATTAACTGTTTTCAGTTTCTTTGAGTAAAGCATAATGGCTTAGTTGGCATTCTATAAATTTACACATTTCGAATATAAGCTTTTATTTAACTTGTTAGTATGTTAGTTTGGTCGGGGAAAATCTTGCAAGCGAAATTAGATTGGCGTTTCTTCTTTTATGAAGCTGAAATTTTGCATATTGCTTCAATTTCAACGACAATACTTTTTTGTGAAAGAAAAATCTGATAGTAATTCCTGGATGTGCCCCGAAGAAAATTCCTTAACCCCTAACAATAATTTAGTGAATCGTTTAAGCGATTGAAAAGGTTAAGCAAAAGCGAATGCGGTCGGATAACTGGCAAAAATTTCGTGAGCGCTTCCTTCCTTCGGAGGACACGAACAGCTATCGGTCCAGGTTCTTATCGTTGGACAGCAATCGTTAAGCCAGGTTGGAGGCTTTTGAGTGACATAAAAACTTCGGACACATGAGAAACCAAACCGCACTGGAGCAGCGTAATGGAGTAGGCCCCAGACCTCCTCAGTATGAGGAGAGACCAGAGCTCAGTAGTACACCGTCAACAGCTTGAAGCTATTTGAATTTCATGTAAAACATTATCAATATGTACATTGGTGTAATAAATATATTATTCTTCATTCTATTGTATCAGCACTGCATTCGAATGCGCCCCAGCGATGTTTTGGTTTCATTAAATCACCCTCTGCAATGGACGGATTTAGTGACACAAATATTTGCAGGCTTTGTATAAAATAAACAGTGAATGGTGGCCCGTGAGGATTATATTTATTGACTATCGTTATAATACTCGTTCCCCAAAACGTCAGATGCAGATATACATAGTATAATTGTGCAATGCAATGTTATTATCCTGTTATGTTTTGGTTTTATATTTAATTCTTCTCACATTTAACTTCATATGATATTATATATAAATATTTCTCTGTGGTATTAAATTATATAAGTTAACTGCAAACATAAAAAAATTGCAACGAGTATTTTCGATTATTATAATTTAGCCCCAGTTGCCTCAATCATAATCATGGTACGACTGAGTGTAACAAAAATCGTAAGTACCCGTTACAGTTTTAATCTATTTAGACATTTAGCATCAGATCTGACTCTCTAGTTTTTATGTATTTTTCTGTCTCCTAAGAATGTTTCTACTTGAATAAATAAATTTTGACGATGAATTGTGACATGAAATGTAGAAGTATTTTATTATGTATGTACATTTATTTTTACAAAGATAACTATGGATACAGTCTTCATTGATATTACTTAAAAATAGATATGTTTTCATCAAAGTACCAATTAAATTGTAAAATTATAATAAATAATTGCTACGAACGTAACGTGAAGTTTAACTTAATTTTCATACAACAAATTGATAAAGTAATATAATTTATATCGGTTTGAATGGCTCCTTAGCTATTATTTCACAAATCATTCTCCAGTGTAAAATCAAAATTCCTAGACTTTCCATTGACCCATTGAACGATTACGTGCCGTATGATTCCGTGCTCGACTCTACCTCAGCTCATTGAGCAAAATCACTGCACCACACACTCAAATGCGGCTCATTAACCATGTTATTTGAGTTTGTTATTATACTGTGGCGACTATTAATTTATGCATGCTACTCACATATTTTTATACTGTAAGTTCGCGCCTATTTTTGACATTGTCAAACATGTTCTAACTTGTTAACTTTGGCTGTGTGGGAAGTCTGAAGTAGGTAAATTTTACTTAAAAAAACTTTGTTAACTTGCCACTTAGCGATATATTGTATTTTATTTAGTTATGAGATGTTGTAATGTTAAGTTATTTCTTTGAATTGTTAATTATTCTAATATAAAGAGTATCCTCAACTATCATCTTTCAAAGTATTAAAATGATTATTTACACTTTTGACTTTTAACACACTTTTAAAACATACTTATACGTAGATAATAATCGTGTCAGAAAGCATTCAAGGCAAACTCTATCGGGTAGTTTCACAATTTTCATTGTGTTTAGGTCATTCGATTTTTATTTGCACTTCTATCATATAAACATGGCTACATAATATACCTAATCTAAATTTCGAGATTATGAATTTAAAAATTAACTATTTTACTTTTTAATATAAGGTCATTTTCAAACTAAACCTATAGAACAATAGCTTTTATGTCATATACAAGCAAATGCTAAACAATGCATTTTTAATTCATTTGTAAAATTATGACGTACGTATAAACAATACATTTTTTTTAATTAATCAAATATACTGACTTATTCTATATTGAACTATTATATAGAAATGTCTACTCGAAATAACATTCTACATGATCGAGGTCTCGTCAGGAACAGACGCCTGTCACTACAATACGAGTTGCGAGCACAATTAACGCGCGTGCTCGTGACTTTGACGAGGCGCTGTGATGGCGCCATTTACTATCAACCAGTTCCACTCCTAGATGTGACAGCTTCCCGCCAAAATAATAGTATATTATTATTGCAACCCATAATGTCTCCTCTCACATAGCGAAAAATATAAGTCATAGTCTACCACGCTGGCCAAGTGTGCGCTAGTAGACTACACCGTCGATAACTTATGGAGAATGGGAAAATCAGGAGTGCAAGTTTGCTTACAATGTTTTCCTTCACCGAACCAAGTAATAACTAATTTGTAAAACCCACTTTTTTTTTAATTCATGGTGCGGTAAGATTTCACTTCCTCAATGCAATAGAATTCACAATACGATTGAAATATTGCCTACGCTTTAATGTGTGTTCATCGCACCAGACTGCGTGGTTCGAAGGAAAATCGATCTTGTATGGGTTCCGTTTTCAATCATATAACGTAACTTACTCTAATACTAGTCAAGGCCAACAAAATCGCTTTCCAAATATAATCAATAACTAATTATTCATTTTAAATGACAAAATAGTGCTCAAATTTCCCCTCGAATACTATAGTATAAAATATTTTTAATCGTCATGGGATTTGACCAACATCTGATGCGATATGTAACTAAATATTAGATTCGATTGTTATCTATTCTGCCCCAGATGTCGCATTGAACCTGTCGTTGGAACGAAATGTTCATGAATAGCTCGCAGACAATAGCCGGCCGGTACTTGGACATTCGACGCTTAACGCTTAACGCGGCGGGACAATATGGCTGTCGCTTTTATCCCCACGAATTAGGGCAGACACCCTTCGACAATTACGCGAATATGCAACTTGCCTAATGGCGCGTTTTACGGTACGCGTAGGTAAGTGAATCGTGTGACAGCAGGTCACACTTTGCAGGGCTGTCCAAAACTGCAATGATTATATATTTTAAGAAACGTTGATAATTTAATATAAAAAAATAATTTTACAAGGATTGTTAGTAAAAAAATTGCGAGGAACGTAATTGTATTGAATTAATATAATATAATTAATAATAAAAAAGAATATATATAAATTATGCCATTAAGGTGGGCTCATACGGGGTCCACATCTGCATTATACGTTGTACATGCATCCAACTCGAAGCATTTTTGAACACTTTGTATAGAATTTCAAAAACTGCATCCATTAATCTGCATGGCACGGCCTACGCATCATTCAATAATGCCGAAGTACCAACGATTTTCTTGATCGTCAAATTCTAGCACAATCATATATTGCGCTCTAATTAATTGAGACTGACATGAGTTAATTATCGTTATTAATGTAGATAAACTATAAATCTTGACATAGTTTTAGATTATATACGACATTTTATTGTCGTTATTTACTTATTAGACCCAGAGAGTACAATGGCACAACAATCATTTAGTAAAAAAAATACTACAACAACAATACGCACTGACCAACACTTTCCAAAGCTGCCAGCCCTGACATTATACGACAGATTTCTGGCGTATCCTGTGTTAATCACAGCGCATAGGGATTGCGGTGTGCGGTGGATTACGCGCGCTAACCGCCGTGTTTGGGGAAAACCACGTTTGGTACGGTACGATCTATTCCGTTCGTATTGAATGCGTCCGCTGTCCGGAGGGAGATTAGAATTAAGCTGTGGGGTTTTACGCTATTTGTACGTTATTTGCGAACCGAAACTAGATTAGCGGGAATTGTAACGAATTTGAATTATTTATTACTCGTACATTTGGCTTTGTACAATATTTAGGAAGTTAAACTGAATCGCGTATCTAAATGCCTAAATATTGTGTTTCATGTTTTAATTGGGAATAAAATTAAATGTATGGAGTTTAATTTTTTAAATTAACATTGGATGATGACGTACTATACTTAGAACAGTCTAGCATTTTGAAAATCAATTTGGACTGTTCAATTGGGAACCCATATAGCGTCGTTGGATGGTAAGCTTGTAAAACTATTTATGCTTTAAGGCAAACAAGACATATTATGGATGTGGCAACATCAAAAACTATTTATTTTATCTTCTTTCATAATATTATGTTATTAGAGATATTAAAACAATAGTTCCAGAAAAAGGTGATTTATAATGTAAAATCAGTTCGTTGTCAGATTTGAATCAGTTCGTCAAATATTTAAGGAAATAAACATATGAAATACAGTATATTTATGGTTGTTTGATATTAATTTGGTAATTCTAATAACTAAAACTTAATATTATAGCCAGAACGAATTAAACGTAACGGATTAATATATTTATAAATGAATTAATTTAAGGATATCACGGCGTGTTAAATATCATTTAATTTTCCGAAACATTCATGACTGTGTCATTCTATAACCGGATTCGATTGCGATCAGATTTTTCCTGCATTTCTTATTATTATCACAACGTATCTATTGGAGTAATAGCAATACATCAAGACAGTGGTATTTGTGTTTATAGTGAGCAGACAGACAGGCGCGGCGGGAGACTATTCAATACATATA
>DWJZ01003066.1:0-17871 GCA_018249125.1 Asbolis capucinus
AATAGGGAATTATTGTTTGTATGGAGGTTCTACATCAAACATGAATTATGCGAAAATATTGAAAAAAAATGTTTTTATTTTTCATCCAAATCGATTTTTTTTCTCACTCATCATCATCAGTACCATCAGCACTATCACCTGTCTTCGTTTTCGGGAGCAGTCTACTTACATCCTGTGTGAACATAGGACTTAACGGTGGGGGAAGGCGTAGAAGAGAGGGGTTAAAAGGGGGGTATACCACACGGGTAAAGTCCTTCTTTAGTAATAGCCTTAACTGGCTTCAAAAATTCCTGTAATAATGGTGCAAGTCTTGACGTACATGGCCTCTTTAACACAGCCGTCATTACACATGTACATACCACGAAATTTCAAAGGTCAAGATTGTGAAACGCACGAAAAAATAAAAACTTTAGTTTCATGGTTAAGCACTTAATAAAACTGAACAGTATCAAATTATTTGACAAATAGAAAAAATATAAATTATACATTCGTCTAATGCTGGGGTTGGCAACCCACGGCCCTGGGGTCGTATGAGGTCCGTATACAATTGCAGTAGATTTCATACAGACCTCAATTAAACGTCGAAACTTCGCATTTATTGTCTCCCGATGACGACACATCATATGTTGCCCGCACCAAACCTTATAACATTTGTGGCCTTCATATAAGGAAGGGTTGTCCACCCGTTGTCTAAACACCTATAAAACATACACAAACACTTCTAAAACAAAACACAGCCAAACAAAATATACAAAACTATCAACATTTTCCTCGTGTCAATGGGAATTGTAATAAAACTAACAATATACAATGTTTTGTACTACGAATAAAAAATCACGTACACACCTATTAAATTATATCATGGCTCATAATCATATAAAAAGGAATGATATTGCCACACTCGTTACATAGACAGTTTCATAGAATTTAGAGACAAGTAGAAATGGCAGTAGAATTTGCTTGCCACATGGTTAGACATTATAACTACTTTCCTAGAAACGATCGTAGAATCCTTACTGTTAGTAGAATTATTACTAATATTAAGAACTATAGTCGGTGCTAGTTTGATCTGGATTGTTAATAATAAACCATTGTTTAGAAACCTGTGACAAACAGGAGAATTAGGCTTTTTGTTGTTTTATCAGTTGTTAACTCTTTTGTGCCATTACATTTTTGATGACAAACGTATATAGTGTATTAAAACAAAAATAAATTAATTATAAAAGTATAAAACAAAATATTTCAATAGATTAAAAGGTTGTTAACTCCTTCATGATATTAAGGATGTCAGAATATAAATTTGTCAATGATATTGTTTGTTGTAATTTATTTTCTGTGATTGGTATAACTATATTTATTTTTTAGTTTGTACTTGTTCTTTGATCAATTGTCAGTTTAATAACTACTTTTCAAAAATTTAATGAGAAGTTTAGTGAAAAATATCTTAGTCAAGTAAGTTAGTGAAAACCCTACAAAAATTTTTTATGGTTTGTTTACATTTTTTCCGGCTCGAAGTTACACCGAGTATAGCTGAGCCGGTAAACGTTCTGTCATATAAATAAATAACTTTTCCTGTAATCCTGCGGGAACAAAAGCCTTGTCCGAGATAAAAAAGTATCCTAAGAAACCGTTGTTTAATCTACGATATGCCCAATTTATTTAAACGAGACGGTGGTTTCATAATTTCCATACTAATCCTAACCTCCCAACGCGGCTCCGAAATAAAGTAATTTCCCGAGATTAAAAGTATCTAATATATTAGTGAATGACCTCTCCAACACAAAAATATTTTTTTCAATTTGGACCAGTGATTCCTGAGATTGTCGCGTTCAAACAGACAAACTCTTCAGCTTTTTAACATTAGTATAGATGTGATGTGACAATGTTATGATACTAGGGCATTTCACGTATTGTTCTTACGTAAAGCAAAAATTACATTTAAGAATTGGGACTTAGGTTGTCTGTATTACTTACCACATTATGAAATGAAATGTAAATGAAATGAAAATTGTTTATTTATTAACAAAGTAAAAGAATATTTAAAGAAATTCTTTGATAAAGCCTAAAGTTACATGTCTAGTACATTTTCACGTCTAAACTACTGAGCCGATTTTGACGAAACTTGCTTTAGAGGTAGAATAGAAGTTGAGGAAAAATATAGGCTACTTATTGCTTAAAACATACGTAGGTTGAGATAGGGGATGAAAGTTCTCCAGTATCGAAGATATAAGCATAAAGCATTGTATTCATCTACCTACTGGATGTAGCGTTGATAGTGGGGGGGGGGGGTGCTCTAGGCTTCTTCAGTATGAGGAGATCGTGTTCAGTCTCTGCCCATTAATGTATTGAAGTAGGATGGATTGATGGGACCCCTGATTCTATCACTTCTATTACTTTCTTTGTACTGGGATATTCAAATGTATGGATATTTTTTTATCGCTAGAAATTTTGTCATAAAAATATGTCAAGTACCATTTTCATAAAGAGACCTAGCGTTCGTTTGTAAACATATGCAATTGTCATCACTTGAATATCAAAGAGACAATAATCAGATTTCAAAGTAATCTGAATCTTCTAGCCTCATTACGATGTGTCAATTATTTAGTAACATTTTTGGGTATTCTTTCCATCAAAAGGACATACAATACTTATTTTCTATCGATTTCTAAAACGTCATGAAGTCGACCGTTTCTTACAGGTTAGTTAAATATAAAAGGACTTGTTATTTATGTGTGCTATTCATAAACGTGTATGTGTGTACCTGGTGACGCCGCCATCTTATTCCGTATTAAACAGTGCGTTCGTAACTAGCCTGTTCACTTGTCTCCTACATAAATATCCTTCAGGACTTATACATTTGATCGACTTTTGGTTACATTAATTATGCAAATAAATATTTTGATTTTAACTATGAAATTCAAAGATTCGATATAAATATTCTCAATTTTTCTTCCTTAACTTCAAACAGTAGACAATTTTAAAATTCTACAACTAAATTTAGGATCGGAAACAGTTGTTACTAGAGGTAGTTTGTAAGTTGGTCGGTTTATGTGAAAACTTGGTCGAATGCCTCAATAGGACAAGTGTCGCCGACGTGACATCCTCAGCCTTCGAGTTCTGCACGTCGCAAGTTCTGCTCCTTAGTTGAGCTGTGATATGCGATGGTCGCTTGGACGGAATACCTAATGCTGCACTTTGTACATAACTTTGCTGCAGATTATAAGGTAGTCTTTTCAAAGATTAACGAACGATTTTTTTTATGTAGGATAAGTTATGTTAAGTTGCTTAACGTCGATCCCACCTGATAGAAAGTGGCGATAATGTCTATGCTTTGACCAATTTTAATGTTAGTCTTTCGAACGGAATTCGTCCTGGTCTTTGGTTCAATACTACATGCACCGCGATTTTACAAAGTTATGTGTATAATACAAGTGAATTATTTACTTGTTTGAGTGAAGGAAATCAACGTGTAGAAACCTGCAGTCCTGACAATTCCCTATAAATTTCTCCAATCATATTAGGTCTACCAAACAGCACAAGGCAGAAATTAGGACTCAGTTATGGGACAGTTTATTATGCGTACTGCGAAGGATTGGAATAACCTGCCTGCGTTGATTTTTCTGCCCACCTATGATATAGGAGTATTCAAGAGAAGAGTGAATAGACATTTACTAAGTTAATGCGCCCAACATCTTCGACATCATCGACATGCCACTTTCCATCAGGTGGGATCGATGTTAAGTATTAACTTATTTATTTGTTCTAAGTAAAAGAAAGCAGTTGTGAAACAATTTTTAAAGGTTGACGAAAAAGAAGCCAGGTTTTACGGTATAACTAATGTCCATGGGAGCAGTGATGGTAAGCGCCAGGTGACCTATCTGCTCTTTAGTCTGCGTAAGATAAGAAAAGGTAACATTGTATGTTGTCACCGTCTATGTACATAATGTTCAGAATTGACCCCGTCACATTTTATTACAAGTATATATATAGATTTTTTGAAGAAATCAAGTAGTTGGGAATACAACTGTATCGACTAAGCCACAGATTTGTCGTAACATATACATTCATATCTGTTTGGAGCTCTGGGACCAAATGCACGACTGAGACTAAACGCCTTGTCCCATTTAAAACTTGGCCGCGTGCGACTGTGGTTCTGGAACAGCTCCGATGGGATATCTTGTGTTAGTTCATACTTGTCCACTTCATATATACGTACATGTGCTGATATGAAGACTGGTTCAGTTTTATAAAATAACTAAATGTTTACAAACTGATATGCACACTAATGACTAATATGTCGCAGTCAATTGGCAACATTAATAACAAATTACAGGACCGAGTACAAACATTAATCTGTACTATATTTACAGCCTAAATCAGAAAACAAAATCCGTTTCATTCACAGAATCACCATAACGTAATCCCCATTAGCGGTTGAATCCCGAATAAAATTAAGGTTAGGGGTGGATTATAATGATAATTTATTTAGGGTGATGATTTGACTAACTAGAAGGGTCTAGTGGAAAAATCCTTGTGGATTTTGAAAAAAATATTTTTCACTGGTTTAGTCTTTACGAGTCTGTTTATGAAGATCATTTTTTAATTAAGGCATGTTTGAAAAATATGACTGCTTTATACTATAAAATAATCTATAACTGCAAAATTAATCATAAGATATATATATATATTTACTTTAAATGTCTAAAAAATATGTTGTTACTTGTTAGAATGCGACTATGAACCTACTTAATGTTTTTGGTTTGCATTTTACATTGAAGTGACGCTGAAGCAATCTCTTTTTCTATGTTTAATTGTACTCGTATGTGCGTGTGAAGTCCGTTGTTAACTTCATTAATACAACAAATAAATACATAAAACTTAAGCAAAGCATATTTTGTACGGCACCTAGCATTTACAATTAATTACAAAACACCATACGAACAATAATTGAATCCATTAAATTTAACGAAGACATACCTAAATTTGAAAAATCCTACTTCTCCATTAAATAATCTTGGATGACATTGATGATAATTCATGTATGTATTTATAACTTAATACTTCTATGAACTACATACATATATTATTCATGACAATGAATTTATAACCTAATATTTCTATGAAGTACTGATATATTTTATTATTTATACTATTTTAAATTAATTATATTATTTTAGTTATTAAGTTAGTTGTATTGTTGGTCATCAAGGCAAGTTCTAAGCGAGCCCATATTCTATAATAAATATGTTTAAAACTTTGATAATGTTAAATTTTGTCTTTAACTCTATAAGTTAGGAAAATACTTAGCTATATCTTAACTAAGAAATACTTTTCATGCGAATAGCAAAATTGAATTTGAGTATAAATTATCCGATGACTAGCACTCTAAGTAGAGAAGTGGTGGAATACTGAAGTAAAATTAACTGAATTTATCACGTGGAAAGAACTTATAAGCTAGGAAACTACATCGAGAGCAATTTTCCATTGCATATTTTTACGCTTCATGCAACAGTTAGCGCTAACGAGATCATTATACCAAGTCGGATGCACTGTACGTGACTATATCAATAGAAAGCAACACATATGTATGTATTTATCAATAAAACTAACATTCATCCGCCATAAGATTCTCTGTGTCGATATGGACCAATGATAGATAAATCCGCGATAAACGGGTAACTCTGTCTGTTGCCTTTTCACACTTAAACTACTGAAACGATTTTGATGAAACTTGGCACGGAGGAAAAATACAACTTAGGAAAAAACGTAGAATACTTTTTAACGTGAAAAAAGGCCTGAAAGGGATGAAATAATTTATTTAAGATTTTACGGAAGTTCTTCATTTTCTAATATTTTTTTATGAAATTTCTTCATTTTCGAATAAAGATTTTATGGATGTTCTTTATTTTCGAAGATATTATTAAAATTTAGTTTCTTGCACTAGATGTAGTGCTGACTATGAGGAGGGGGAGGGGGAGGAGGAGGGGGAGGAGGATGGGGGGATGATTGTTTGGATCACGTAGAATAAAGTGATAAGCTGTGATAGTCTAACGGTTTCAACGTTAGCCTCGCGAACGGGAGCTCTTGGGTTCAAATCCTGTACACACCCCTAATGTTCAAGTATTTAAAATTTTATTGTCACTTATTTCGGTGAAGGAAAACATCGTGAAAAACCTGCATCATTGAGAGTTCCCCGTAAAGTTCTCGAAAGTGTTTGAAGTCCACCAATCTGCAGTTAGTCAGTGTGGTGACATTGTGATCTCACATTGTGAAAGGACTCACTAGTTCAATAGTGGGATTAATTATGATGAAAAAATACAGAGGTCCTCAAACAAGAAAACTTGTACTTGCTAATCTTTTGAACCGTCGAAGGCAAATACTTGAAAATTTTACTGAATGTAGGAAAAACAATAAAATTTAAGAAACTATTTATACCAAAACTTCGTAGCAAATATTGTACAATAGTAACGGAATAAATCGTGTGCTATGACTCTCAACTAACTCTTTTTTTATAGACATCTACTTCTATCATTAGTAGCTTTTGCTCAAGACTTCGTTTACTTGGTCATGATGGTGAGTGTTGGTCAAAATGCTGCCCTATGTCAAATGAGAATTACAAAGTTTCGCTTTTATATCTTTAATAATGACGAATTTCCATACAAACATTCATCCCTTCTTTTAACCCCTTCTCCCCCATTATCGCAATAAAAGGTAGCCTATGGTCTTCCTTAGGGTCAACTCTATCTCTGTACCAAATTTCGTCAAAATCGGTTCAGTGGTTTAGGCGCGAAAGCGTAACTGACAGACAGATACACAGACAGACAGAGTGACTTTCGCATTTGTAATATTAATAGGGTTTGCCCACTTCAAAAAAACATTAAACCTAATATACAAGTTAAAACCGAGATCTTTACTGTACGAAAAAAAATCTCCCTTTTTTCACAACTCCGTAAGAAACTGGCAGAAAGGAATTTTGACGTGAGCGATAAAAATAAAAAAGAAATTGAACACCTAAACTGGACCTTGGAGGATTGTCACGAATCCAGTTAATGTTCTTGAAATTGCCTACAAGTGTTAGGTATGTTCGTGTAAAGGTGACGTAAGCTAAGTTAAAATAGCTCCTTAGGGTATTTTGAGGTACCGGTTGGACTGCGTACAATGAATATTATCCGCCAAAGAACCAAAAAAGTCTTTTAGTATAATGGTTTGTTTTAACCTTATGAGATCATTCCAATCAAGGGATCTTATGTTTTTAAATTAATATCGACATGTATACTAAACATTTTAATGCAAACGGGTACTCACGATCTGTTTATTAACATACTGTTACTTTATATTATATAGTTATAGCTACTTTGGGCTGACGCTAACTTTAACCCGAGACTTCGTTTATATAGGTGAGTAATATCATATTTATAAAAACACCTTCGCAAAAATGCATTATCTTACAACAAATCTGGTTAGCAAAAAGAATATTATAGTGAGCTAACCTCAAAAGATAGACTTATGCTGTCACTAACTTTTTTTTAGAACTTTAAAAGGGGAACAATTCTGTCATACATGATATATGCGAAACTTTAACCGTTTACTCAGCGCACGCAGCGGAAGCTCTTAATAGGAAAAAAAATCCCCCCATTTTTAAATATTCTTCATTGGTGCTCCGCTCCTATTGGTCTTGGCGTAATGATATATAGCCTATAGCCTTCCTCGATAAATGGGCAATTTAACACTGAAAGATTTTTTTAAATCGGACCAGTAGTTCCTGAGATTAGCGCGTACAAGCAAACAAACTTTTCAGCTTTATAATATTAGTATAGCTTTCGAACCAGTTCCATGGGTCATGGTCACGGCAAGAGTCACGGCAAAAATATCAAGGGAGATTATTTCCTTTTGCTTCCTTATGGCAAGAATTTACAACCGCTTACCTGAAGAAATCCGCCCCATAACAAACATTTAAATCTTTAATAGTAACCTCAATGAACATCTCATTAGATTTTCTTTTACAATTTTTCTTAATTCCTTAATGATAATAATATTAAAAATAAAATAAGGTCTGATGTGGGAAATCGAGATCTTAATTGATAAAATAATTTATAATTTAATAATCCATATTAATTTAGTTTACTATCGTAACCATTTTCTATGCTATTAATCAAACGGGAATACTGACGCGGGCAACTTATTTCACTCCTTCGCGGTACGAATGAGGCAAAACTAGACGTTCGTACGGGCGGTGTGTTCACGACGAAGGGATGGATACCTGCCGTGCGTCGGCCCGTTCGATAGTGGAACGGGGATGGGAGGATTAACTCATGTAATTCCTGCGCGCACTCTCCAAAGTGTATCCTAGGTTATTTCTTTTCACAATAAAGTGTTAAACCGCTAGCCCATGTCCTAATTAGATGAATTATAAACTCAACTACAATTACGCAGCACAGTAATATGTCAAGCGAATACGAAAACGGCCCTGGGTAATAAAATAGGTCGTCTTTGAACGACGAAAAGTTTACGTTAGTTAGCGTGATAAAATGGCGTGACGTTTGTTGGGTAAACGGAGGGGATAATGACGAAGTTTAATTAGTGGATGGATGACGTGTTGGTACCTATATGCTATACTAGATACCGCGGCTTCGACCGCGTGGTATGTTGGTTCAAACCCGTAATGTCCCACTCGGTTCGAGTCTCCTCCCACTATATGAGAGATACAGCATACAGGCCATAGTCCACCACGCTGGTCAGGTCCGGGATGTTGATTTTAGGCGTTATTCCGTTGATTTTAGGCTATGCGTTATTCCATAACAATCCGTGCCTAACTTCACTCAGATCCGTATAATATATACCTAGTTTCTTGCGTGAAAGAGGAAAAAAAATCCATCCATTTATTCATCCAATCCTTCATCTTTCCATCCAGATATCTACAAAAAACTTTCGTAATTATAATATTTGTAGAATAAACAATAAAGACTAAGAGTATATAATTATAAATTTGTTCTGTCAAAATAAAATCATATATCTGTCAAAAAAAAAACTGTATTTGAAACCTGATATCACAGGCGTTTGGCGTAATAAAGCCAATAGTATATGCAATCCGATACAAAACGTCCAACTAGGTCGTGAAGGTAGCGACCGATGTTGGCAACAGCCACCGGTAATATTTGGCGGACATTGACAAACACGGAGCAATCGCGTACGCTCTGTACTTCCGTGACGCGATGAGTGATAAACTTGCAGGTTATTTATAGTTTGCTTGCTTCTGGTGAATTTAAATAATCTTCACTAATATTATAAAGAGGAAAGATTCGATTATTTGAAGCAAATAGGCTCCGAAACTACTGGGTTCATTGTAAAAATTCTCTTCCCATTTTAATCCTACATTATTACCTGATCAATGTATGCGATAGAATATTTTGAAAAACGTTAGGGGTCCATATGAAAACTTCGATAATGTAAACGGGTAAAAAGAAGTAAAAAAAAATTTGTGGGGGGCGTGAAGGGGATGTATTAGGCGAACGAAGTAACGGGAAACCTCAGTATTACATATTGTGTCTTCAATTCATCGACTCAAGAGGTCGGTGAGTGTATACTGCCATCTAGTGGCTTGTCCGCTCATTTGTCGGCAATAAAATGTTCAGTACAAAACTTATTTCCAGATTACTTTAACTGTACATCTGTAAAGTTATTCTTAGCATCTTAATGATCGCTTAACGCCACATAATGATGGCGTTACAGCTACAGCAGTTGTAAACGGTTAAAGGGGATGTGGTGAAACGTGTAGACCACCCACTACTGTTCTACGGAACAATGCTCTGAAAAAAGCTTATCATGACTTGTGACCACAGCTTTGCCCACATGGTTGGTACGTAGATACAAAATACCCTATGTGGTATTCCAGTCTGTAGTTTATATCTATGCCAAATTTCATTCAAATTCATTCAGTAGTTCTTGTATGAAGGAGTAACAAACATCCATCCATTCATCGAACGATTCTCACAAACTTTCGCATTCATAATATTAGTAAGCATGAGCGGGAACTGCTGAGCCGAACTGAGAAATGGAACTCGCAGCAAAAATTTGTATACAGCGAGCAGACAGCAAGCGATCAGCAAAAATAACGCAGATTTGATAGACCCACCTGGTTTACTTCTCAGGCATCACAATCTAACTAGGCAATATGATTGTTAATTACAATAATATTAAAAGTAGATCTATAATAATATAAATATAGATAACATTTTTGTATATACCAAACCGAACCCTTCCCACTTAAATTTCTGTCGATAAAAACTGTAGCGATGCCTCATCAAAAGTTTTTTTAAACTTTTATTTAACTGCAACGTTTAAATTTGTCGTTTCCAGGGCAACTTTTTAACTCTCACTTTGAGTTAGTACTCACAAACAAAACTGCTTTCAAGCTAGTTAATTGTGCTTAATTAAGTTATATAGCTTTTTAAGTATAATTTATGACATAATAAATAATGAAACTCAAAAGAAATGAATAATATGCCTATGTACCTCCTAATGCTCTAGAATCCGTGGTGTTCTGGATGGCATAGACAACAAAAATAACACAATAAGTATTCGTGACCCGCGAACAAAGGTTTATATGCCAAATAAAGATGTACAAGACGGAAAGGAACCTTAGACCCCTCGTTTCATATCCCGAAACTTCGAAATAGTTCTGTAATTAAATTGTCAATCATCTAAAAATTAAGCTAACAGTTTTTAGCACAGTTCAGATCCATAAGTTATTAGTTCCATAATGTGGGTAAAACAGCTTGAGTGAAGTTGTAGCGGCCTAATAGTCATGGTATGAAGAAAGATTTTACATCTAACAAACAGTAAAGTTAATAATTTTAGGGTATTTTTATTGAATGTTTTAACGATCCAGAGCAAAATAATGTCACAAGACAACTTTTTATGTTATAAGCAGACAAACGAACGGACGAGTCACCTGATGGTTAATGATTATAAAAGCTCATCAATACTAGGAACACTAGTATCAGAATGCGTTACCGGCCAAGGAGGAACAACAAACAACTCGTATGCTTTAATAATTCGTCAGAAAAAACAACTTTACATATGATGTCCGTGATATAAGAATAATATACGAACATTATAAACGTAGTCGGAGTCACTTGTATACAATTAAACTTCAATCTTAACTGAAATCAATTTCATTACTACTACATTACACGTTATACTCGTAACTCAAAAACCGCTTGACAGATGGCCTTCACATAAAAATGGGAACACGTGACAAGCATGAGTTTTGGAATATAAGAAAACTCATCAAAACTGGCATATCTAGTAAGGAGTTATGTGTTGACACACACTAACAAGGTTTATTAAAATATTATTAGACACTAAGTTTCATTATAGATCCTTAATACAAAGAAATACACAATCTTTCATTACTGTAATGTTAACTGTTGAAGATTTCTCTTATCTGGAACCAATCCTGAACGTAGTATCAGGTCATGCTTATCATAAAAATGCATTGTGATCAGGACAGAAGGCTTATGCAAAATTTCATTTCCGTGGTGTAAGGGGAATTTACTAACATAATAATATTCGAACATACACTGAAAGATAATTAAAAGCTTGTGAAAATACAGTCGATTGAGACAGATCTCTTCTTTGTTTGAAATAATCTAAATAAGCTAGTATTGTTGAATTCTGGTGAAACGGCCCGAATATGTTCGAATACCGGCATGCAAGTCATATACGATGAAAGATTTACAACCGACAAGATGTTTGTCATACGTCATATCCAAGTTCAGATGTTCAAAAGCATGACATTGACAAATATGTTTTGAGTTGGTATCACGGATGTCGTGTCACCGCTTCCGTGTCTCGATGAGTTATATCGAGGGTTGCATACAAAATATGAACACTGCAGTCTTGATCTCACTCAAACTCAAACTCATTACACTTAGTAATGACACTTTCAATCTACCATCACTTTGGAAAGTCATAAAAATGACGAAAAATTACCTAAAAATGTTCCTCAGCGTGAGATAAATTGTGGTAAAAGGAACAACGCTTCTGTGCCTCGAAGAGCACTTAAAGGCAGTCCCGGTGTTGTCTATAAACAGCCGCCGTTAAACCTTATATTATTTACGTTTATTCCGGGCATATATGTAGTTCCATTTGCCAGTTTGACAATTATCCCAAATAATCCGCATTGTAACAGCGTAATGGAAAATGCTTCAGGTCTCCTGAGTTATGAGGAAAGACCCATATTCAGTGGCCTATTAATGGGTTGCAGTCAATTTCGATCCTCTCAATGTTCACTGGTCACTGACCGCGTTGGTCTGAATTTGGTTCCTTGAAACGTACCGAGCTGTCTTTGAGGAATATCGAATGCGTATTCTAAGAATCCACTTCACAATCCGCATTGGAGTAGTGTGGTGGAGTATGCTCTAGGCATCCTCAATATGAGCAGAGTCCCGTGCTTATAACTGGGGCATTAATGCGTTGAAACCAGTGTAGGTAAAACGGTGGTGTGTTCCTTGAGTTTGTATGACGGATACTAACCAATGGTTAGACTAAGGAACGGGTATTTCTGTATTGACCCTAAACATCATCCTGATTCTTAGTTGCTATACTTTTCGCAGGGTGGTCATTAGCACATGAAAGTAGGCTAGCTTCACAATACGACTCCATTTCCTTCGATGCCTTTCTCACGTAAACCTCGACGGGGGCATCCACTAGAATTGACTTAATCTATCCAGTGTTCAAGACATTTACCGCGAGGCCTTCAACTTAACTTTGCCATATTACATCATAATCTTTACACAAAATAAATAAGTGGTTTCGTGAAACAACTTTAGGGTTCCGAACAATGAATTACAGCACTTGGACTTTTATAAGGACTTTAACGGTAAAGGTTGGCAAACAGTCGGATTTATCCGCCTCAACCCCTGCGGCGAATATGCTGCCTCAGGACATTTTATAACAGCAGAAACTCTGTTAATTTTTCTTAGGTCTCCCTTAACTGGCATAACTTTTGTAACATAAAGGAAAGGTTTACTGACCTTCGCGCAAATCTGCCTTGCGTCTATTGTACTGATTTTTATTTAGCACAAAAGATTCTCCGCCATTTTGTTAGGGTATCCCATTACGCATGCCAGGAAGCATGAGTACAAAGGGAGGGAAGAAACGGTGTGGGACGGCCCTCATTTTATTTATTCAGGGACTCGAAGAGCCGAAAGCGAAAGTAATTCATGCATGCTTATTAAAAGTAAAGTGGTTCTGTCGAAGAAATAAATTAAAGTAGGACTCTGTTTTTGCGAACAGGTATTAAAAGAGTACTACAAAGGAAGACTTTACAATGCAACAAAGCGCCGCTTTCGAAATAGCAACGTGTATCCCAGCTGAAAATTTGTATTCAAATAATAATGATATTGTGTAGTGCTCCAGTTATTACCTGAACAATTGCATTGTATTAATTTATGAATGCAATTAATAATGCATTGTCAGTGAAAAGAATTCAAGAGAAAAGATATAATATCGGAATTATTGAGAATTTATTTTGAAATTTTAATTAAAATTGCTTTACAATCTATGTACATTATCAAAAGTATGGAGATGAACGCACATTGTTCTATGTTGACGTAAAATTACAAAAGTTATATGAGTATGCTTCACTCAATAATTACGTTATACTGAATAATGAAGTTTAGCTGTTGGTGAATATTTTTTGTGGAACGTTCGCTTACACTCATTCAATTATGTCTCTCTCAAAATCAGTATAGCTGATTCTCCACTTAACTTGGGTATTTTTGTGTGAAAACAACACAACTTTTTACTTGTGTACTTGCGAGTGACATTGTGTAATTGTAGTGTTAGTAGAGTAGTTTTCAGTGGTGTAAAAAAGGGTTAGTCAAGATTTTTACACGAATTTTTTTCATGTATTAAAGTTCCAGTCCATTTTTAACAGACTATCATAAAAATATTTTGAAATTTAACGTTTATTTTAATTAATTTAATATTTCATACGCATTCACCGCAGTGTGAATTAACGTTTTAATATCTCATAACACTTTTATGACTTGTCGATTAGTATATAATAATAACTCTACGTGCCCTCCGAACTTGAGTAAATAACTCAAGATTTTATCTTATCACCTATTCTCCTACTAACTGCGCCTATATTGCTTCATTTGCATTATAACTTTTTAGTAACTCGTAAAAAATATCTATAAAATTAATTCTACACCGTTCACAGTTTAAATATTTTTGTAACAATAAAACCAATTCTAAAATGAAATACCACATTCTAATCAACAAGGTTAATACGTAATTTAAAATTCCGTAATTACAAACTCAAATTTCATTTAGGAGATCAAATCTAGTACGTATTTATTGAGGCGTTTATACAAACACTTCGTTTGACTTTCTGAGAGTCCTCTAATTAATTTGAACACTGTTTTTTTGTCTCGAAGCGAAAGTAATTAATGACGTACAAATAACATTTTGCTTCGTAACCCAAAACCGGATGAGAAGCGTTAAATTTCACCATGTTTTTATTTATTATTACGCTGAGTTTTATGTTTTCGGTTTTATACAACCTAATATTTCGCTGTTGCCAAGATTCATCTAAACATTTTTTTAAATAATAACGTGTGATCGACTCCAAAAAAACATTAATTTTAATAAGATAATATTTTTTTTAATACTCGCTTGATAAAACATAAAAATTTTAAAGCTACCAGTTTGTACTAAAAATATTTTTATAAATTATTACTATAATTTTATAATTAAATCATACATACATAGCCCGACGGCTTGTTTCGATTGTGACCGATCGAAAAAGTTAAGCAACATCGGCCGCTGTCGGTAGGAGGATGGGTGACCGCTAGTGGCAAAAATTTCATGAACGCTTCCGTGCTTCGGAGGGCACGTAAGACCGTCGGTCCCGTTTCTTATTGTAAAATAAAAATAGTTAAGCCATGTCGGACGCCTTTAGGTCGGAATAAAAACTTCCGACACTTGGGTTGCCACTAACCCCTCCACCCATCCGCATTGGAGCAGAGTGGTGGAGTATGCTCTAGGCCTCCTCAGTTTGAGTAGAGGTCCCCGTGCTTAGTAGTGGGCCATCGATGCGTGGAAACCAATTTGATACACTTGATAAAACGTAAAATTTTAAAAGATAGGAGTTTATACTAAAAATAATTTTATAAATTATTATCAAAACATCAGAATAACGACGCAACGTTTATAAAAATATCCTAGTATAAAATTTCCCATCAAATTTTTCTAATTAGGGAGGCGGTAACATGACTTTCGAGAATCCAAGAATCTGAGAACCCATGGGGATCCCACTCCCCTACCCTCCAAGGCTGTTATTACAAAATTATCAGGAATTTTCCCGATGCTTTCTTTTAATTAAATTTCTAAACTGACGCTGGATATACGATGCGGGTAAGATTGATGACAAAATATTGGATAACGTCTTCTCCTGGCGCGGACATTAAAGTATCTAACAAAATTTTATTAAAAACTGGACAATAGCTTTTTAACTTGAAATATGAAAGCAAAATCTGGATTTAAACCACGCTATTATAGATTTAAAAAATAGCTCCGTAAAGTAAAATGCTCCTTAATTTTAAATTTACTTAAAATTCTCATTAAACACTAAATCCTCTTCCTGTGATACGATTTGTATAAAAGTTTACACATACTTAGTTCCGATGACAATTGATTGTTCTCCTTTATTATTTTTTAAACTATTGTTTTAATTTCGTTGATAAATTATTTTAAACTTGATTCATAGTGGACTGCACAGCATACACTGTATACTTGTAGTCGAATCATGTTGAATGTCATGACATTCGATTCTTAGCTACAACAGTACTATTCAGTTTTGGCAATATTTTTGTATGGGCGTTGCTCACCCCAGAATTATTACAGGTATTGATGCTCGGATGAGAGAGGATTTGCTCGTGGGGTATGTTATTCCACATTATAAACTACCACGGTGCAAAATTTTGATCAGATCTGTTCAGTACTTTTATGGTGTAGAAGTTACAAACATCCAGACATCCACCTACCCATCCATTATTATCTTTGATCAATAATACAACTATAAGTATTCAAGATTTATAACAAGTGAGTACAGTGGGTGTAAAAAGTTTTTTGAACTTTTTCTTACTTCGTTGGTAATTCAACATATGTATTTGTATAAGTGTATATTATGTCCCATCTAACCACCAGTTGCCACCTGTCCACCAGTCGGTTATCCCACTTAAGTACTATGTGGGAGTCTTCAAGAGAAGACTGAATAAGCATTTACTAAGTTAGTGTAACCAACATTTTATACATCATCACCACTTCCCAACAGATAGGACTGATATCAAGCATTAACAAATTTTGTATTAAAAAATACTTTGTGTTAAATTTCTTTGGGACACAAATTCTAGTATTTTCTTGCTCGAAGATCGTTACAAACTTTCACATGTATAATATTAGTAGGAACTTGTACATCCTTGCGTTGTACTAAACCTGAGGGCGTTACTGCCCTAAAGTGATGCTATGCATCATTTTTATAGCCTGGCCAAAGTGAATTTGCAGAGAAAGATAACTTTTACGTGTTAGCCGTTTATACTAAGGAGTTGAGCTAGGATTTTAATAAAAACATTTCTCAAACTTATAAGGTGTTTTGTTCAAGTTTTAATTTTGCTCAACAAAATATTTGTATAAGATTGTTTTCGAAACTCTGTAATTTGACCTTTTGACTAAGTTATTCATCAATTTGAGAGTCATTATTAAATAAACAATATTTAATATTCGTTTCGAATATCCAATATAATACAATAATAACGAATTGAATATAATACAAATTCATTATGTTTCATTATTTCAAATTACTTTCATTTCGCTTCGGTTGTCGTAAATAGTACTAAATAACAAACATTTCATACAATTGACGGCCCAGGGTATTGACCCTGCGATATAAGGGGTGTTTGGTTTAATTTCCGGCAGAGGTATATGTGAAAGATGAACGTTTGTTCTTGACATATGAACCTGGGGGTATGAGTCTATAAACCTATCAGTATTGATTTCAGCCCGAAGCTACGCCCGCGTGGTATGTTGATAAAAAAATATAGAAAAATTGCTGGTTGTGCTATGGTATTTTTGAGTCTGTGCAGACTATTATTGTGGCTTTGTTGCAAAAGGTTAAAGCTGTTAAATTTAAATAAAAAAGGCTGTTAAATTTAAATAAAAACAGTTCGAATTTTAAATTCATTCGCGCGCCTCACATGACTCAATTCTCAGCAAATTACGAGTACCAACAGCAAATAACACCACAAAAATCTAGTCCTAGTCGGCATCGAAGAGACTACAATACTTCGGCAGCAATACAGAGCAAGATAGGTAGTCTTCTTTTTCCGAAACCAGACTTAGAATAAGTATTTTGACTGACGCAACTCAACATAACCGATGTTTCACATTTTTCAATCTGTACCAGCTAGCTGTATTAGTTTACGCATCAATTGCTCTTTACATTTGATTGAAATACTAGCAGTCCCGGCATACCGGTGTTTTCTTGCAAAATTAATTAAATTGTTTTGAACTAGATGTGCGAATCCTATGTACGTTATTTGTTTTTTCAGCTTCAAAATTGTTAATTAAAAATTTGAACTGTGTGTATGTAGACTGAATCATAAAAGTATTTTAAATAAAATACAAATGAAATCATCAGAACATAATATAGATATCTTTTTTGTTAATAAATATCATATTTTATTAAATTTCATCTCTTTCTAGAAAAATACAACTCCAGAAACACAAAAATCATTCAAATTTGTTAAGTCATTTTTGAGTTATAAGTGGTATACCCTAACACAATTCTTCTTATCGTTATTT
>DWJZ01003067.1:0-17868 GCA_018249125.1 Asbolis capucinus
TCACTCGCTATAACGGTGAAGGAAAATATCGTGAGGAAACCTGCATGCCGGGGAGTTTGTAAAACTCAAAGGTGTGTTAAGTCAGCCAATCCGCAGTTGGCCAGCGTGGTGGACTACGTTCTTATCTTCTCATTCAGAAAAGAGACCCATGCTCAATATAATGTATAAATGTTTAAAAAAATTAATAATAGAATTTCAGAAAGATTATGGAATATAAGTATCTGTTCCCACTTTGTTTAACGTATCCATTTATCTTCTTAGTAACGAAAATACGGTTTTATCTAAAATTTTGTTTGTCTTTCGGATCATTAGATCTGTTACTGGAATACCGCTTCCGGCCAACGAGGGTTGTTAACCCCACTCATTAAAGCCCATCAAATACATCTTGTATAATCTTATATGTTACATGAAATATACCGACACAAAATTTCGTGTGATTTTAATTAGATGCGCCCAATCTAAAAATAAATGCATGAAATTAAAGTTATCTCCATATATTATAAAAAAATTAAAAAAATAACATTAATTCAATCTTTTCTATCAATAAATAAACTCACAGTGCAAATGTGAGAGAAAATCTTATATATAGAATAAGAACTTATATATAGAATATAAGTATAATATTAAAGCATAATAACATAAACACACAGGGTGCTCATTAACGTGGGGAGACGATAAAAGGAAAAAATAGGATTGCGAACCGGTTCTACGAAACTGCCCGGAGGCCTGTTCTTTATTCAAACTTTTGCCATTGAGAGTCTCATCTGGCGCATTGTTTAACGATTCCTTGCTACGCATGAAAATTTATTTACATAATTAAGCATCGGCCGCGCCACCCCCATTTTGATTTGCGATGTCTACAACGATTCCTGCCAGCCATTTGCATATTTTGACTGAACGCTTAATTAGAACTCACAGGAAACTCCATTTTATTTATTTTCTTCTTGATTGAACGAAGAACTCGTCAAAATTTCGTTAAGAAATCTCTCAAACAATGGACCCGTGGTATCTGTTGAGGTTTTTAATTATCACGAGTAACAAGAAACTCGTTTTAGAAAAATTACGAGCAAATGGTTGTCATTCTATTTCAAATGGCATACGATACGCATTGCAGTATACCTAGCCAAAAACTTGTTACTTGTATCGCAACTTCCTGCAATTTTAACATTGATTAAATGTTATAGTATGTTAGTATGCCATATATATGTATATATATATGAAAACACTTTGCGAAAACTTTAAGTGTGTAGTTATCAGATTTAGAGACCCAAAGCCTGTCACAGACAAGTAGGACGGCATACTTCCACCTCCCATTTTTAGGGTACCTACTATAAAAAGCGTTCATAAAATTGCAAAAATCACATTCCCACTTAAACAAGAGTACCCCGGTGCAAATTATTTACCAATTCAAATCAATGCGGTTGAAAGGGTTAGTTTCGAAAGGAACAAATTAGATTCAGTTAAAGCGCACATGTTCGCTGTCCATTCATCGTGACGTTGATGGGGGAGTAGTTAACTACAATCCGCTTCCTGCACAGCTCATATTGACATGGTGTAGTAGTTCTAATAGTCGACTTCCTGTTGTAACAGGGAAGTCCAACTTCGCAGCAAGGACCAAATATTAATTATATTACTTCGTTTTACTTCCGTAGACAGGTTGCCAAGATTTATAAGGCATATATTTATTGACGATTTTAATTTCGTAGCATAATTATTTTCGGCTTACTTCCCATATTATGAAGACAGATCAGATATGTATATTGGTTGTGTATTGTTAATCGTTCAACGTCTTTGCATTCTTAAAGAGACATCTTGAGCCTATTGAGAGCGTTTAAGTTTGATTTAAATTATTGTTAAGCGGTGATAGATTAGCGGTTAAGAATACGGCCTCCTTCTCGGGGGTTTGGGTTCGAATCCCAGGGCACTTCTGATTTGTCAGAGTAATGAATTTAAATGTCACTCGCTATAACGGTCAAAGAAAACATCGTGAGGAAACCTGCACGCCGGGGAGTTTGCTAAACTCAAAGGTGTGTGAAGTCTGCCAACGTGGTGGACTATGGCCTTAACCTTCATTCAGAGTAGAAACCCGTGCTCAATAGTGGGCCATGATGGGTTGAGATGATAATGATTGAGACAATGCTTGTGTATATGTTTTATATACAGCCGTAGGTTGTACTGAAATACTGTTAATAGAAAAAAAATCTCTAAGAGTTTCTTGCTTATATTTTATTATTCTAAATTTAATTATTAAAACAATGTGGCATAGAAACTTCTTGTGCAGATCAGTCCTTTTACAGAGTTGACCAGTATCTCCAATAGATGGCGGTAGAAGCATCGAACTTGAATTGTTACTGACTTCTGATTGGTTAATTTCCCTTTGGCTAAAAAGTTCTGATTGCTTCTACTGTGCCCTGTACATCTAGCTGCTTGTTTACTACAAAACATACTTTTTTTTGGAGTTTCGTGGTGTCTGTTCAAAAATAAAATAATATTTCACTGTGGTAGGGTGCACCCCTGTAAATCAACTATAAAATATTCTTAAATGTGGTGAAGTGACTCATATTAAAATCGATTTATACTCGCCGGCTGGCCTGTTTATCAGAACCTATCTTCGTCTTCATCCTCTGGAGAATGGACGGAATCCATTGGCAAGGTGAGTGGGCTTTTTTATTTTTTCTTTGCTCATTTAAGATCATACAAACATAATATTTAGTATGCGAGTACACGGTTTTCTACTATTTACACGCACCACCATACAGTTTAAAAAAAATATATATATATTTAGTTGGAAATTACTAGAATTATATTATTATATGAAAAAATATGACAAATTTTCATCATAGCATCTGTCTCGCTTTTCTTAAATTTGCAACGAACAAAAGCTGCTGAAAGCTGCGAATACGTTCTACGTTAAGTTTTTCTTCATTAAAACCCGGGCAGCGTTCTGGATTTAAAATTTTCGCTTCAAAGTTGTTTGGAGATTAGCGACAAAGCGCCGGCGATATCTTAAATGTGGATCTGTTGTAAACAAATTCACGCTCGTATTCCGCAATTTATGAGTTTATTTATCATTAAGGAATTATTAAAGCGACAGAATTTTCAACTTTTTTGTTACTGCTTTTTTGGTAAAGTGCTCCTGTGATTTTATCATAATTGTATATAAGAGCCGAGGATTTGTGAGTTTGGTTAAGTGTTATTTAGAACCAATTATTAATTGCTTTAATTAAGGTGGGTGTGCAAGATTTATAATTGAATTTAAAGATATTTGGTGAAGTATACGATAGTAATTAAAATTTTCGAATTTCATATTAGTATTACTCACCTATCAATACCTACGAAGTATTTGCAAAATATAAACATGTACAGCTAGAAGCAAGATATGAACCTGGACATTTATCCATCGATAGCCCACTATTGAGCACGGATTTCTCCTCATCCTTTGGACACTTACAGCATACTCTACCACGCTGCCCCAATCCGGATTGATGGAGGGGTTAATTAACCCAAGTTTTTGTTTTACTATAAATAATAATATACAGTTTACTATAATAAGTGTCGAAGGTTTTTAGGCCGTTCGACCTGAGACATGCCTACATGACTGCTATCTGACAACAAGGGAACCGACAGTTTTACGTGCTCTGCGAAGCACGAAAGCCCTCAAGAAATTTTATCACTAGCGGTCACCCATTCTGAATTATGTATCCATTTTGAATTATGTTTAGTTTAAATTAACTATACATAAATAATAATTATATGTTTACTAATATAAATGCAAAAGTAACTGTCTATCTGTCCGTTATTTTATGTGAATAGAGAGGTGTGCCAGGCAAACGTAGTCGCAAAAAAAAGTAGTAGTAAGCTAGTAAATACATTAAGAATCGTATTTGGACGACAAAAGACCAGTTCAGGTGTAACAATACAGCAAAACATCCGCTCGTTTCCGAGTTTCAATTAAATTTTTAGTGAAGATTATCACGCGCGCATATACCAAACGACACGAACAATTAAGTGAACTGATAGAGACTGAACACTATGGAATGCTATGGTGAATATTTAACCATAGCGGCGTTTAATGTCTTTAAAGGTCACTTAAATCTCTCCTTAGTACAAAATTACTATACACATGGTGCTAAGGGGTCATTTAAGTAATCATTAACGATAGGAAAGAAGATAGAGTTGCTGTTTGAATTTTGATATTTTAATCCAAAAAAAAGTTGGGAATCATTTTACTTGCACTATTTATAACTGAAGTAATAGTAAAAGTAAGGCGATTATGGGCTTGGTCGGTTGGAGAATGGGTAACCAATAGTGGCAAAAATTTCATGAGCGTTCCTGTGCTCCGGAGGGCCGTAGAGAGATACAAAATCTGCGGTATCGGTTACTATCGTTAGATACCAATCATTAAGCCAGCTTTTCAACGTTCGGGCGATATTAATACTTCCGACATTTAATTTGACATTCTGGAGGAGCGTGTTGGAGTAATTTCTAGGCCATGAGGAGACGCTTGCTCAGTAATAGGTCATAAATACGTTGAAGCCCCAACACAATAGCAATACCTAGCAAAATATCTCAATGTCTATCACGATACTTAATAAGTTCCGTTTATTTACCCAGCAGAGTCGTAAATGAAAAATAAACATGCGTGTAGCACTTCTCTTGCGATCTCACACGTTTTAACACTTTGAGTTCACACCGTTGTTCTTAAGATTTAAATACTGAACAAACTATGAGGACCTAAGTTAATCCTAAGATTATTAGTGGAAGCTGTCTGCTTCTTGCTGCTGCTGTGGAAGCTGTCTGCTTCTTGTCGAAAGATATAAGTTATATTGTAGCTTTGGAACAGGAAATCGTGCTATTTCTTTTAAATTGAAAGTATATGAAATTTAACAAATTAACACAGTTTGAAGGAATAGCATGTTAAGATTTTGTCACTCTTTTCATACATCTCCTTCTTCTCTGCCTTCTTATTCGTATTTTGCTTCGTCTTAGTATTTTTTTCTTCTTCGTATTATTCTTCTTCTTCGTATTTTGCGTCTTTTTCATATTTTGCGTTTTCTTCGTATTTTGCGTCTCTTTGTATAATGCGTCTTGTTCGTATTTTGCGTCTTCTTCGTATATTGCGTCTTCTTCGTATTTTGCGTCTTCTTCGTATTTTGCGTCTTCTTCGTATTTTGCTTGTCTTCTTCTCTTGCTTCTCCTTCTTCTCATGCTTCTACTAAGACCAGACTGTTTACCATCGAAGGATTCATCGCTACTTACCATCAGGTTGGAACGTAGTCTACTCACTTATTTAAGGTAAAAAAACTCGGAGAGGTAGCAAATTAGTCTTCTGTGGAATATGGAAGTTTGCTAAACGTTTAGTGTCTTATACATTTGTATAATAAGTAGAACTTATACTAAGTATTTTAAAATACATGATTTGGATTTTTTTGTTTCAATTTGACTTTAGAATTTATGGTCATAAGCACTTGCATAATGTAAACGACTACCACCGGTTTTAGAAGAAGCGACAATAATTTCTTGTGGTAATAAATTACCAACAGACTGACGTTATTTATTGTTGAATGTTTATAAGTTTGTTTTATTAACATTTATTATATTTTATTTACGCATAAAAATCTGCGTTTATAATTTTTTTAGTAGCAGATATCCGCTAGAGGTCTGTTACTATTTTTTATGAAACTGCTGAGTCTATTTTTTTAAGTTGATAACATTGTTCAAGTTTATCATCATTGCAGCCCATAACTATCCCACTACTGGGCTCGGGTCTCCACTCACAATGTTAGGGGTCCATCACGTTGGCCAATTACGGTTTGGTGAACTTAACACACCTTTGAGAATTTGTGGAGAATTCTCAGGAAGAGGAGTGCAGGTTTCCTCACCACAGCAAATGATAATCTACTTTTGAAACACACAACTTTGAAATTTAGAGCGAGCTGTAGAATTTGAACCCAGTACTTGCCGTTTGAGAGACCAATGTCCAATTAGGTTATAGCATGCTCCAGGTTAGATAGACCATGAGCAAGTCAAAACTGTGATGTTTATAATGTGTATCTCACAGCTTCTTACTGTACCTTTTGATTATTGCTTTTTGTTTCAAAATTGTTTCTTGTCATGTTGTCACATTTAATATTTAGCGACATCTGTCTAGTGTTTGTATGCCTAACATTGAGTATATTATATTTAGTATATTCAACTGAGTTCGACTACATTCATGATGTTGTAACTTTATTATTTGTTAATATTATTTGAAGTTCATTTTTTAATCTATTACTTTAATCGCCTCTAAATTGTGCGCTTTTTCTATTGACTGCATCTGTTGGTTGGTCAGGGGTGTAACAATTGAGACTGCCGTTAAAGACTTGTAACATTTTTATTAGTAATTTTTTAAATCATGGAATTAAACCTCTTGGTCTCCCATGAACTTGGTCTGAAAAATGAGAATATCTGCTTTTATTTTAATGATTCATTATTTATTAATTATCCAATAAGACGAACGCAGAGTACTAATATCTTTATAAGCAAACCCAAAACAAATTACCATAGAAAAGAGATTCAAAAACTTTCCCCACACTCATAGCCATTATAAGTTTTCCCAAGAAAAACACTTTTCCTGCACACGTCTCTCGCAGTTTTTTCTCGGCGCACTTTTCTAAGTGCTATAAATCTTTCACGTAAATAATTGAAACGATATTTTATGCCAAAACATTCCGCGGGAGGGAGATGTCGCTCGAGATGCCGTCCCACCTGCCGCCCTTTCTAACTTGTACCACTTTCCACTTTAATTTGGTTGCGTAATGTATTTTCAATTACATTCAAAGGAGCACGGTGATTTGTGGTCGGACTCAGAGATATTGGAGAATAAATTCTTTCTTTACCTAATTTAAAGCTACCGCGAAGATAGGCCGAGATGGCAAGCAGATGTTCATATAAATTGGGCGTGATCCGTTGATTATGATTTGGTTCCCAAAGGTACATTGAGGGCGACAGCGAATTCTCGCTTATCTAGGGTGATTCAGTAGAAGCACCCGGTATTACAGGAGAAAGTAATAAAATGAACATAACTGTAAAACAATATAATTTTCAAACGTTAGTGTGTGAATAGAAGAAAGAAATTAATAAAATAAACACGCAATTCCACTACATAATACACCAACATCTAGTACCTACATAATTTAATTTTACGAACGCGCATCTCATTTACAAAGTGTCTTACAATGTAAAAAGGTGTAAAGGGAAAAATGACTGCTGTCAAAGCTAACGCAGGTACCAAAGATGCAGCCAGACAGTCCTCCAACCAGATCTGATAAAAGGCCTTCGTTCAATCCACAATGCACACCAGTGTCATAAATAAACGCTCACTTTTTCACATCGAACAGCAAATTTATCATTTCGTTCGATTTTTTTTTCTTTTTCTCCCTCTTTTTGTACATCTTGGATCACACTTTTAAACTCCATTTATTTCTCGATTCGACGTTCCATAACGTTTTACGTACGTTGATGAAGGTATCGTTATGTGATATCTGATAATAAAATGCTTGAGTAGCTTCATTCGATTTGCATGTTTAGGTTTTTGAATTTATTTCTTTATAAATGTCTTTAGATTGTGGTTTTTAGAACAATGCAAAAAATATGTATTACTTATTGGTTTTGAATTAGTTTGTTTAACATTATTTGAGTTGTAATTGTATGTATTATCAGTCATTTCCATTTCAAATGCCTTTTAATTGTTAATAAATCAGATACTTAATGGAGCCGGCGAGCGTAAAATCATAAAAAGATTTTAATATGCGTTACATTTTTCAAACGTTTTTTTTCTATAATAGCTAGTAGTTACATTATAAACGTGCCTAATGAACCAAAATATTTTTAACAGATTGTTTTTGTAAACGCGAAACAGATGAACGAATCCAATTCTATCTCATTTGTGTTCCCTATATACATAGGTGTATTATGTTTTCGGTCTCTCGCGGCAATAAGTCATACGTGTAATGAATAAGGGCGATTTGTTTTGAATCCGTCTAAATTTATGGACGATATTGGAGCTTTTTACAAGCGTTTTCTCCTCATCCTGCTATTGTGATCGCCTTTTTCTGCCCCTTTATCCGACCAAGTTTTTTTATCGTCCTCAACACTGACACTTTACGAGTTATTAATTGGTTGTCACAAGTTTATTTATTTCTCTATTTTGACAGCGGCGCGTTTTTCGCCGTATATTATGGAGGCTGGATTGAAAATCTATCATATTCAGGTTCTCGTAAATTCGGCGTGATATAGTGCGTTACACGGTAATAACTCTGCGAATGCGTCGAGTAGTGCGGACGGATGTGACGCACGTTAAATAATGACGTCGGATATTAAAATGGCCGCCGTATATGGATTTTTAGTGAGTTCTTTGAGTAATCATTATGGAATATAATTTTGTCGTTTATCATGCCTTTTACAAAATAAATGGATTAGTGTTGTTGTTGGTACCAACAAGGTTACTAATGTTATTTATGGTATCGTGTTTAATCGTAAGTGCTGTCTTTCTCTTATTCTTCTTCTGTCACTCGTCCTTGAGAATTTTATTGTTGGAGTATCTTAATTATGATCATTATTGTCCAGATTACTTCAACTGCTTTGCTTTTTTCTTCTTCACCGCACTTACAAATTTTACGAATTAGATATTTCATTCTCGATCGAAACCGCCTTGATCATAGTATTGTTACTGGCCTGTTTAGTATTGTTAATGTCCATGGGCGATGGTCGGTCGTCACGTGATGACCATCAGGTCCCTCTACTCGTTTGCCCGTTTGTCGATATAAAGTTCCTTCGTGATTTCAATACCTACTTATTACATTATACATGCGTTATTCAGATTGGCTTCAATAAATTAATTACCCACTCTTGAGCACAGGTGTATTCTAACTGAGGAGATCGAGAGCACTTCAATAAACTGGTTTAAAGCGGATAAATAACTTTGATAGCTATCAAGAATTCATCTTTCAAGAACTAATAGTAGGTAGGTACGTAACTGAGATATGAATCTTTCTGTTACGCAACACTAACGCTCATAATGTATGTATGTGCAAAGGTCTGTATGCTATTTCTCCTTCTTATGTAGGTTCTTTTTTCCGCCATAAAGCATTGTTGGCTGCTTTATTCCTTGATTTATAAGAGACGTTGGAAAGACAAATAGCCGGATTGTGTTCCAAATTTTTAAAGCCACATTTCGTTTCGCGTACTCTCGCACCCCCGCTGAAATACCTACCTTACTTAGCTCGGGAAGTCTTGGTATATGAAATGCTACATGGCCGTTTTATTTAAATTTAGAATAAATAATGTTAAATGTAATTAACTTAGTCATTTTTATTGGAACCTAAAAATAACTGACACTAGAACACGGGTCTTTCATCATAGTTAGGAGGCCTAGAACATACTCCTCCACGCTGCTTTGATGCATATTGGTTGAGGGTTAATTCAACCCAAGAATCGGAAGTTTTTATTTCGTCCGAAGGCCTCAGACATGATCTATCGACATGTAACGACGAAAATCGGAACAGACTGCTTTACGTGCTGTTTGAAGTACGAAAGCGTTCATGAAATTTTTGCCACTAGCGGTCACCCATCCTGCTACCGACCGCGGCCGCTGTTGCTTAAATTTTTCGATCACTTACAATCGAAACAATATTTTTTTAAATTATTTATTATCTCCCAATATTTTCTAGATATTTTATCTATCTTAATCTACTCTCAATAGTGTTATTAAAATGTGTTTTTCCCGCAATTTTCGCTGTTAAGTCGCGCCATCTATTGGTTGGAAGATTTAATGGGTATACTCTCATTTCTATCGGGTCTTACGCGCAAATTTATCCCCTAACTTGGATCTTTTTACATACGATTGTACTTTCACAGATTTATTCGTACAGTAAGTTAGATTTAAAAACGTCTTGTACCTTTGCTTTTCAAAGAGCAACGGTTTGCGACTGCTTCTTTTGGGTTGTTCTAGATTATTTTAGTTTACATAAATTCTAATTCTAATTCAAAGCCCAAAAAATTGAAAGATTGGTTTTTAAGGGATTTAAAAAAAAAACAGAGGTTCTCTATTCGAATGTACTTATATATTTTTTTTATAATCCGTAATACACCGAATAAAAAGTTATAAGTGACACATAAGAAATAAAGAACTATAGTCTAATTCAGACGAATCGAAAACGCAATACACATTTTTAAAACCACCCTAACTTTAGTGTCAACCGTATATTCGAATACTAACTATCATTTAAGCCATGTGTGGCCAAGTTTTCGTGCCCGTGAGTGTATATTACGAGCAACAATATGTACCTATTATTCATCATTCACAAGTACAACATACGGTTTATAATTTCGTAGCAGTAGGTACCTAAACAAACGACCGTAACTCTAACTAAAGCATTACAAACTAAACTAGCCAATTGAAACTCAGCACTAAACTGCGTCGGCGACTCAATTTTTACCCCATAAACGCACCCCAATTGCGATACGATATGGAAATACCGTCCTCGGCAATATTCGGCAATATTCGGCGATTTTCGGCCGAACGTGAGACCCGTACTAAATTGCCTATTTATTCTTAACTTCATATATTACTTGGTGTTGTCTGCGCAAAGCGATATTTATTGTTTGACCGTTATTGCGTGAAATGACGTATTGGTTGTACGTATTATCGGATAGGTTAAAGATGGCCGGCGCGTGACGTCTCCAATCCTAGGCTATTAATTTTCTTGTAATATACGATTATAATTTAATTACTTTGTACAATATTAGCAGTATTTTTTGTTTCTTTTGTTGTATTTATGTACAAATACATCGACAGCTCGTATGTATAAGGGACGATAACTTCAACACAGGCTCTCAAAGTTTCAATTAGATGTATATTGTACATGCTACAACTAAAGCTTATGAAACATTGTATAGTTACTAGTACAATACAATACACAATACAATAAAAAAGTAAAAATGCTCAAATTGTTACAAAGCCCATACATAGGATATATGTATGTATATATATATATATATATATATATGTATATATATATATATATATGCCATCGACATTATAGTAATAATAAAGTATTAAAATGTTAGGTTTAAATTCATAAAGAGAATTGGTTACACCACTGTGCCACTACTGGGTTCGAATCTCCACTCACATTATGAGCGGTATAGGCCGTGGCCCACCACGCTGGCAGTGCAGATTGGTTGAATTCACACACCTTTGAGACACCTCACAATGTTTTTCTCTACCGAAGCAATTTATAATTAACTTCTGATTCGTACATAACTGTAAAAATTATAGGTACGCGCTGATTTTGAATCCAGGATCTCCCATTTGAGAGATAAACGTTAGAACTACTAAGCTATCACTGCTATACAGTGTAACAGTAACCACCCACAAAGGAATCACATTGCCACATTGGAGCAACGATACAATACCTATACTCTAGGGCTCATGTGAAGAAGGACTCGTGATTTAATAGGATAATAATGGATTGAATCCATTCACACAATACTCGAAAACCATTCAACGCACTTACCAAAGCCTAGATACAGAAACAGAAGTTCCATTAGTCATTCAGTAATACCAATATGATATTCGAAGGGTCGCTATCGGTCGTCAGCCAGTCTGCGGCTCGTAAATAATCTGTATTCATTACTCCCCTCCGTCTTAGAGAAAAGTATTTAATACTCTGTGCCAGTAAGTGGACTTGCCCATTATCTAACAGTCAATAAGGAAGCTTTTAACCGTCATATTTCGGTATGTCGTACATATTTTGTGTAGAATATCTGGGTACAGAAGGTTCGTTGCGTATGGATTGGGTTTTAGTGTTTTGTATTGCAGCGTGTATTTTTGCACGTTTTTATTGAATGTGAGTGAATTGTATGTTCTTATTAGTATGTTAGTTTATTTGTACATTCGTTTGTTACGGGTCAAAGCTTGTAAGCTTAATTAGACCCACTTCCTCTTACACTATGGTACGGAAATTTTGCATAAAGTTGTCATCCTGATCACAATGCATTTTTATGACAAGCAAGACCTGATACTACGTTCTAGATTGGTTCCAGACAAGGTACCTCCTCAACGGTTAACAATACATTTATCAAACTTTTTGTTTCTTTCTGTTATGGATCTATAATTAAAGCTTGTGATGTTAAATATTTTTAATAAACTTTTTTTTTAAATTTGTACTAAATACACGTATGTTTGTCATATGTTAATGTTAATTTAATAAACACGACAAGCATGGCCTGAAACTACTTTCAGGATTCTTTTACTATACGTATGCAATTTTGTGTTTCTTTGTATTATGGATCAATAATTAAAGCTTGTGGTTTTAAATATTTTTAATTTGTTGCGTCCCTAGTAAGTTATATTGCAGAGTGTATTTTTACGTTAAATTAGTTAACGCTTGATTACAATCCCACCTGATGGTAAGTGGCGATGAAGTCTTCGATGGTGAAGGGCACTCAATTAATAGAAGCGTATTCATTCTTGACCTTAGGAAATTTACATTGCAATAGACATTTCATGTTGAGTTGTCATTATTATTGATTGCAATTTGCAATGAAATAGAAATACCAAACGAAGCCTATTATGTCCTATATCCTTTTTTTAAACTAAATGGCCCTAAAAGATTACTGGGTCGTTAAAGATGAAATAAAAACCTAATATATTGCAAAAGGTACCTCTTATTAAGGTACCTCGCTTAACTATACACGTATCTACTTGAGAGATGCTATATCGTATCCATCCATACATCAGTCTTTCAACGTCCACTGTTGAACATACCAATTTATGCTACTCTGACCAGTCCTGAGCCATTTGAATCGAGCACATACCCGCTGGCTTCTTTAGGTCTTCAGTGTACCAAGGTCAGAGGGCACACTGTGTTCCTTTTTCCGAGGGCTGGTCTCGGTGGTATATCGTATAGGCTTATAATAATGCTAGATTAAGAAACTATGGTAAAACCTCAGATCATAACCTACTAATATTATAAATGCAAAAGTTTGTGAGAATGGAGGGTTAGAATATAGTCTGGAATAATACATAGACTATTTTTAATCACCGTACCACACAGGTGAGGTCGTGAGCGTCGCTAGTATTTAATACATCAAACTACCCACAAAAAATTGACAATTTAGAAAAAGTAAAACATATCCATTTCACGCTTAGTCGAGAGAATAGGAATAAGTTGACGGAGACTTCGTCCCTGAGTTATGTTTCTTAAGATAAACGACGCGGGCGAAATGAAGTCGCACCCCCGACCACCACCCACCGCCCTCTGGAGGCTGCGGACATAAATTTTGAAAGAAAAATCCGCGACGGTTTCTGGGAACGTGTGATTTGGATTATTAATTGAATTCGTTTCGGTTAGCATTTATATTGCGTATTTTGCGCTTGACGAGATTCAGTGAACAAAGACGATTTAATTATGTTAAAGGTGCTGTACTGTATGTAGAATTTATATTAGAATCGCCAATGGTTGTGTATTTCTGAACAAACTCAAGGCGTTATTTTTTCCTATTGCTATTAGTATGTGTGCCTACGTGCATTTCATACTCGTACATAATTTCATAAATATAGTAAAATCTATGGCTATCTATGTTCAAGAAATTTAAAAATATATTTGAATTATTAAGAATGATTCAGGTGTACCCATACGACTACTTACACAAATACCTTGGCTAAAAAACTATGCGAAATTTATAATATCAGAAACTTTAAAAAAACTTGGTTTCAGTCTGTCGATGGCACTTGTCTCGCCTCATACTGAGGAGGCCTAGAGCATACTCCACCACGCTGCTCCAATGCAATACTGGAGGGGTTAGTGGCCGACCTAAGCGTCGAAAGTTTTTATGCCATCCGAAGGCTTACGACATGGTCTAACGATTGCTGTCTAATGACAACAACCGGGACAAATTTAAGTGCCCTCCGAGGCACGGAAGCGGACATGAATTTTTTGCTACTAACGGTCACCCATCCCCTTACTGACTGCGCCAGCTGTTGCTTAACTTTTCCAATAGCTTACAATCGAAACAAGCAGCGCTATGATCGCTTAAAATAACTTATAAGTATACTATTATGATTACCTATGTACTACTGGGTCCTACATAGGGAATATTGATATAGTTTATATATATTTTATAATGTAATATAATAAATTACTCTCGTCAATGTTCACAACATAAGTACCTATACTATACTTACATCAATCAATTTATGAGTTATTTCTTATCCAATCCAATATACATAATTTACAGATGAAGTGTGTTTCCAACGTCCATAAATGAATGTTTACGTCACAAATCAAAATAAATCATCCATTTTGATAATAATTTATCGATCTATTACGTCTTTTATCGCCACTTTGTCATCAAATAGCCACTTTTTTCTTGTTGTTACACGTACTATCTGAAAGATATCTATTGCTGACCTGTATTATTGTCACTGGAATATTTACAGCGTTCATTTATTTGTCGATGTCCCCTCTTATTTTCCGTTCGCCAATCCGATAGGAGACTGTTGAAAATTTTTCGTAAGCAGCAATACATCTTGTCGTGAGTCCTATCTCTGGGCGAACATTCGACGGCCGCCCCTACGGTTGGCCAAAGAGCTGGGTAGTCCAGAAGATCTATTTTGCCAGTTTAGTACCTACTTATATAATATAACTAGTGTCTGTTGAGTACTTTGCCCGTGTTGGATGTTGTAAAAAGTCAAAGCCCATACATTATTTATTCCAAATATTATTCCAAACTATAGTCTATCCCTGTGCCAATATTTTTGCGTGCACAAAGATTCATCCTTCCTCACACAATTTATAATATTAGTAGGAATAATATAATTCACCTAAGTACACAATTAATATGTAAAAAAAAAATTGTCATAGGCAAAATTCATTTATTCACGTAAGTGTTACAAATATACTTATAAACGTATTTTTTTAATCTACGACTATTTTGGAAAGGTGCTAAATTGATGAGAATATACGGCGAAAGAAAGCATTATAACAGATTTATTTTACTTTTATGGTAGTTCAATAATAATTCTTTAAATCTGAACGTACGAAGTATAAACGAAATCAAATTAAATACCTAAAAAAATAAGATAGATTCTGAATTTAGACTAAGATTCTGGATTCTTGGAAGCGAGAGAAAAATTATGATTGAGAAAAATTATTGTTGTGCAAATAGGAATAACTCAATTTAATTAACAATTAATACGAATATAATACTCATAAAGTTATTCAGTTACTTTGTCGAGGAAATACCTACCTATTATTACAATTTATTAGTAAAATTATAGGTGAAGGTTTATTATTTCACAATTAATTATACAAAGTATTTCACATTAGACACACACCTGCTTATTACATTAATTTCGTAATAGATAAGTATTTATAAGTTTCTATTATTTCAATAAATTGCGATGAAAGACACAATACCAACTGGTTCACCTCAAAAACCAACAGCCATGTTCGACAACGATTTTGTGAGTATTTTTTCAATAAGTTGTCCCGTTCTCCCACAGCGCTAAGGTTGACTAGCAGAGAATGCTTTTAGCCGCCTTTGTTCCATAATATATGGTTCAATCAATAATAAATAAATATAACATAACATAACAAGTATATGTTTTAAGACTAATATCGTCGTGGATACTAAACATTTTAATGCAAACGGGTACTCACGATGTGTTTATTATATTAATTTACACAGAATCTTGCCGTGACCATGACCCATAAATATCGGTATGAATATAGGTAATGAAATATCGGTAAAATAAAATAAAATAATAAACAGATCGTGAGTATCCATTTGCATAAGAAGGAACTCCTGAACGGTTAAAAATATAATTATGAAAAGTTGCGTTTTTCTTTGTATTGTGGATTTATAATTAATGTATTGTGGATTTATAATTAATTTGTTATAAAATATTTTTAATATGCTTTATTTAACGTTATACTAAGTATACATATGCTTGTTGTATGTAAATTGAAATTTAATAAACATGAAATAAAATCGCTTGCATCACAGAACCAATCGATAAATTAGGCAGCTTAATAAAATTATACACCAGATCTTTCTACAAATCTTCATTGTTCTTTGTCATCCGCCGCACACAACCGCGTCGCGCCTTCCCGGCGTAGCTAAAACCACTTGTGCCAATTTTCTCAGGGACTTCTTCCACTTTACTTGAGCTTTCTTCATCGCCTGCTACAATGATATAACTCCAATTATTATCAAACACAAATTGGACTTTAAAACTAACGTGATAAAGCTTTGTTTTATCTGCATCCCGTTACAATTTTAGACTTATATGTTGAAGATGAATGGGGTATTTAAGGGTACGCTTAGAGGTCCAATACTTTTTATTAATGTCTTTTAGTTATAATTGGCAGATTAGAGTAATGGTGGACAGTTTTTATGTTTTATTGGGACAAAAAATAATTAATTTATCAATAAATACTGAAAGGGTCTAGAATATACTCAACTACGCTACTCCAAGGAGGATTGGTGGAGGAGTTGGAGGCCAAAGCAGGTGTCGCAAGTTTGAAGGCCTCCGACATAGCTTAGCGATCGCTACGTAGTGATCACAAGCGGGACCGCGTTACGTGCCCTCCGAATGAAATTTTGGCCATTAGCGGTCACCCATCCATCCACAGACCACGCCCTTTATAACTTTTTCAATCACAATCGAAACGAACCGGGCTATGAAACCTTATTGTAACATTTAACATCATCATCTCAACCCATCACGGCCCACTATTGAGCACAGGTTTCTACTCTGAATGAAGGTTAAGGCCATAGTCCACAACTCTGGCCGACTGTGGACTGGCAGACTTCAAACACCTTTGATTTTAGCAAACTCCCCGGCGTGCAGGTTTTTTCACGCTGTTTTCCTTCAACGTTATAGCGAGTGACATTTAAATGCTTAAAACGCACATAACTCCGAAAAATCAGAAGTGCACGCCCTGGGATTTGAACCCGGAACCCTCGAGTAGGAGGACGATTTCTTAACCACTAAACTAACAACGCTTCTACATACGCTACATATAGAGTATAACAAAATATAGTATCACAAAATATAAACCACACTTCACACTTTACAAACTAGAATTTAAAATGAACAATGTAAGGATCAGAACACAGAGTCACCGCGTTAATTATCCTTCAAGTTTTTTCTTGCCACATGTAGGTAAATTATTTCCGACCATCATAACTCCTCGACCTAAGGCCGCGACCACACTAAGCTATAAATCTCGCCTGTCGGGATCAGGTGACACCATCTTCTTTATGTTTTTTCCCAAGCCATTTTACGGAAAAGATAAAAATCTTTACATATTTTGACGCTGCTTTACGGAGCTTATTCTCAAATTACGCACGTCCATTACGTAATACCGAGAACGAAATTTGTTTAGATCAACGCATTAACATTGTTTTTTCTATTTTTTTATGTTAATAATATATTATTGTTTTAGGGATGATATTATGAGCGTTATGTATTATCTTGGGAAAAGTAGTGTCGATAAAAAATATAACTTCAGTTCAATTTCATTGAAACTTAATTTAATAAGTAATATTTGTCACTACCTATTTACGATTTTATGCGATAAGCTAGCTTTTGCCCGCGGCTCCGCTCGCGTTAAGAAGTATTATTATCAAATATGGGGTGGAATTTATCAAAATCCTTTCTAAGGGGATGCCTACGTCATAGCAGCTATATGCATGAAAAGTTTCAGTCCAATCGCTTTAAAATTGACAAAGTTTCATACAAACTTTCATCCCCTATTTTATCCTCTTGGGGGTAGAATTTATCAAAATCCTTTCTTAGCGGATGCCTACGTCATA